>JXCR01144408.1:92062-126603 GCA_002079205.1 Phalaenopsis hybrid cultivar
TGGTTTATGATCCAGAGAACTCATTAGGAAAAGTTCAAAATATTTTGAGTTTATTTAATAACTTAGGTTGAATTTTAAAGATAAATATCACTTTTGACACTTAAATGATTTTTTAAAAATCAAAATATAACTCAAAAAAAATATGAAACTTAGTGTCTAGAGTTCTTTGTGATCAAGAATATTATATAAAAATAAAATAAAATTTAGAATAAAAACTTGATTTTTAACATATTTTAAATATTTAAAATAATTAAAAATTGATAAAAAACACAAAAATGACAAAATTCATGGAAATGTTCTAAATTGCTTCCTAATCACTTAGGAATAATTAGAATATTTTTCATGATTTTATAAATAAAGATATTTAATTTCAAAGCTTAAAAATAAATTTTAAAGGCTAAAAATGAGTTTTTTCACTAAAATAATTCAAATAAATCAAAGAAAAATTAGAAAAATATGAAATTTTCTCCTCCAAGTTCTCTAACCTAAGGGAGATTTTTTAAAATTATAAAACTTAAATTTCATCATTTAAAATATTTTATTTTTATTAAATAACCCAGAACTTAAACTACTTTTGATAAATCACAGATAATTCAAAAAAACATGAAATTTGGTCAAAAATCTTATCTAGTCTAGGTATTACTCCTGTAGAAATTTCAAAGGATTAAAATTTACCTAGGTCAAGTTAGGACTTTTTTTTGAAAAATCATATTTTTACATGAAAATAATTATATAAAATAAATTAAATTCTGAAAAATCACATTTTCTCCTCTCATGTCTTAATTTACCCATGAATAAGATAGGATACAAATTTCAAAGTCATTTGAATTGAATTTGAGAAATTATGAAGTGTTAGAGCCTTAGGGGAAAATGTGTAATTTTGGAATTTTAGCCTTAATTAACATTTAGGCTTAAGTCAAGGAGGGAAATTGGTAACCTCTGATATTAATCAATTTATTTGATGCTTGAAACACAAGGGGTTAATTGGTAGAAACCAATCTCANCTGTGTCACTTTTAATCATTTTATTTATAAATTTTCTTTAATTACAACGAATCTAAATTAAGGCTACTAATGCCGAGAATCTACTATAAAAACCAGTTGGTCAATCATGCAAAAATATATGTCGATCAAGTAATATACAACTAAAAGTATGTGTTTTGATCCAACGTAAAAAGACATCAATATATTTCTAATGGGGGAATTTCTAGTGTACTAAACTGATGAATCCAGTTTAAAGCAATCTAAATGTTTAGTATAAAATTTATCAGTCCAAAAAGGAGAAAAAATTAAGAAAATAGTAAAAAAAAATGATAGTAGTTAAAGATAGGAAGCAACTTTGAGTCCTTTAGAGGTGATGAGGCATATGCTCTTGTGACACTATAGCATTCTCTCTATCTTTCCAACATTTTCCAGGATTCCCTCGATCCCTTATAAAAGTTACAATTTCCTAATGACAATGTGTCTATCCCATTAAACTATTATGTGTTAACCTAATCATTCTTCCAGTCAATGATTATATCTCCTAAATCACAAAAGGTTTTAACTTTCTAATTGTTCACTCATGAGAAAATGATGATCAAAAGTTTAACAAATCAACTTATGAAAATTAAAGGCATGAAAAACACTTAAGGGGAAAAGCTAATGGTAAAAATAATGAGAAAAACCCTATCCTTACATCATAAGAGAATGAAAAATGATAAGCTATGAGAGATGATGTAGANAAATTCTGTTGTAGAAGTATTCTAATTGTGTTGTGCCAAATAGGAGCAATAGTATTCTTTACCCTTACTAGAGATGATATAAAGAACATTAGCTAATCTATAGTTTGAATAGACTTGAAGACGTGATAGGTAAGGAAGATACTAGCTCTCACTCTAGAGTTCCCTCTTCTCCCTCCATCTGAGGGCTAACATCTAGTATCAAAACCTAAAACTATAAATCAAATTTGGGGCTTTAGCGTGTCACTCTAAAGTCCTCTAATTCTACACCCTTCAAAGTTTATTTTCCTATTTATTTTCACTCAATCCCATGAATTACATTCTCATCCATGAAATCTAATGTGATTCTTACCATTTGTTGACTGAGATAATACCATCTCGGATCTTACATGTTCTCACAATTGGTATTAACATCTTAATTGGCCAAATCAAGAAGTAAATGAAGTACAAGGTTTAAAATCATCAATTATGTGTATGAATGGCTCCCTTTGTTTTGGAAGCTGTGAATACATGAGAGATAAGAGAAGAAAAAAATTGAATAAAAGTAAAGAATAGAATAAAAATAGAAATATGGAAGCTCAGCTTATAGTTTTCATCCCCTTCTTAGACACCTCAACTTCTTAAGTAGTGTGAAATTTAATCAGCAAGTGGATCTATTTATAGGAAACAGATCGATGCCCCAATTATGTGTATGAATGGTGCTTATTTTTCATCTTAATTCTCCCTTTTTATATGTTTTCTTTATTATTTGTGAAAGGTTTTGGTGTTCTGCTGCATGAATCAAGAAAGGGGTGCAAACAGAGTTTAAAGAATTACAAATATGAGCTAAGTAGTGTTTTGACACCTAGGTGCCAGATATAAACTAGAATCATGCCCCAAATTGAGACCCTAGAAAGTTGGAGCTAGATATTAGGAGACTAGGTGCTGCTCATGGGAACCTGTTGACCTCACTTTTGGTTGAGGTTTAGTTTTTCCTCTTTAGTAGCCTAAGGTCTAGCCATTGACTTTTCTATTGACTATTCTTAGAAAACTAAACAAGGAACCCTCACCATCAGAAACTCTACACTTATTTTCTTATTGACTATTCTTAGAAAACTAGACAAGGAACTCTCACCATTAGAAATTCTACAATTTTCTATTGACTATTCTTAGAAAACTAGACATGGAACCCTCACCATTAGAAATTCCAAACCTCCTATTGACAATTTTTAGAAAACTAGAAAAGGCACCCTCACCACTAGAAATTCCAAACTCTTCTCTACTCAACTTGAAGTTCCACATGTTGGTCTCAACCTCTAAATACTTAGTAGGTGGGGTCACTATGGGGGAAACTCAAGATGAGTCACCCTTAGGACAACTGAACCTTAAGGTTGACCCTGGGTGTTGGTCTGGAGCTGAGGCACTCACTACACTTATCTGTACCCATAGTCACTCACAACCCTGAACTCAAATTTCTAGCCTAGGTCCCTTGATCATTGTGGGATACTCATGTAGATGGTCCCCTAAACCTACTAGCCCTAGGGATATGGTTTAGCTAAGACCACTACATAGAGGACCTAAAATGGGGTTTCCATTGGTCCATGGCTTATTGATGGTAGTTGGCACTCAAACTCTACCAAGATACCCAACCTACTCTTTTGCCCCTGAGCCAAATTACCTAAACACCCTTAAAATCCAAAAAATGCCAAAAGTTCCCAGAAAATATCAATAAATCCCAAATATTCCCAATTTCATTTCTCTTAACTACCACATGACCCAATTTGGCCAATTTGACCATATTTAACCAAAATCCCTAAATTTGCCTTTAAAGACCCAAATTTCCCCAAATCAAACTCAAATGTCCATCACTTTGATCTTAATTGACCCCAATTTCAATCCTAAACTCAAATTTACTTTTTATATGGCCAAATTAAACCAAATCCAAGCTCAATTAGTCCATGATTTGAGCCTAATTTTGATTTGGGTCAAAACCCCAATTTTGACCATATGACCTAATCTCACCAAATTGAACCCACAGTCTAGTCAATTAGCTAATTAATGTTGAAAAATCTTTATAACATTCCTAAAAATCAAAATCAACCATCAATTGGCCATGGTGAAGCCTCATATCCATTTGATTTTGGCCTAAATCCAAAATTCCCAAATTTAGCCCCAAATTGATGTCCCCAAATTTTATCTAACTTGATTGCCTTAACCTCCAAATTGGCACCCAATTCATGTTGAAAACTCTTCATAGGGTCCCCTGATTGCCTTAACCACCAAATTGGCATCCAATTCATATTGAAAGCTCTTCATAGGGTCCCCATTGACCATTTAAAATAATCAATTTGGACTTAGCCCAAGTTTAGCCCAAGCTAGACCCAAGCCTAGCCCAACATGACCAAATTGACTAAAATTCCAAATTCCCTCAAATTGACCCTTCAATTGAGCTCAAAACCACTTCATCCTTCACCAAAGTTATTCCTTATGATCATCTACTCCAAAATGCAATAATTAATTGGGCAAGTTGACATGGCTAGCCTAGGCCAAATCCAAGACTTGGTCATTTGCACCCACTGGGACCCATGCACTAAATGTGACCTAACCACCCTCAAGTCGACAAATTAACTCCATCACAGTCATTAGTTGGCCTTAGTGACCAGTCCAAATACCATGAAACCTCTTAAATCAAGCCATGGACCAAAGGTCCCCCAAATCAAGGGATATTATTTCCAAAAATGCATGTGGATCTTTGCCAAATCAAAGCACATTTGCATTAAATTGTTGTGATGGATTCCTCTGGGTTCCCCCCTTACCAAAACTAAACCTCATTGCATTAAGTTGCTTTGACAGATTCCCCTGGATGCCCTGACTAGCCAAATCAAAACACATTTGCATTAAATTGTTGTGATAGATTCTTCTGGATGCCCTGAGCTTAGAAAAATTAGGTATCGTTGCACTAAATTCCTGTGACATATTCCCCTGGTTCCCTGAGCTCCTACCCACCACTCCCTGGCCGACCGGCTAGCCTAGTGGCCATAAAAGCTCAAAACTGAGAGCCACCCCCATGGCACCTCACCCAAATCAAACCTAGAGACCAGCTCATCCAAATCAAATTGAAGAGCTCCTATGCCCTCCACCTAAGCACCACAATGCACCCAAACTTGTGCCCTAAGAGCCACCCCATGGCCATTTTTATAAGAAATCACCTCCACGGCCATGGGAGGTGTGCTAAAATTTTCTCAGAGAGAGCTTCCCAAATCACTCACAGAGCTTCCTTGAGATCTCCACAGCCCATTCCAATCACTCCATTGCCTTGATTCCCCCTGTATAACCCTAATTTTGAGCTTCAAAATTAGGGAAGAAACAAAACATCTCTCAAAACTCCACCAAACTTCAATTTCTTGTGCCCACACCTTCACAACAACAAGAGACGATAAAGCCCCATCAAATTAGCCTCTGAAATAGCCTCCACCATAGTTCTAGACCAACACCTGGAATGGAGCTTGGTCGAATTCATACCTAGGCCATACACCACAGCAAGAGGCTTAATCCCTAGCCTCCTTGGACCCAAATAAACGTGTCGAGCACCTCTGATTGAAGCCTCCCTTCTCATAGCAAAGGTATAAAATTTCTCCTCCTCCCGAGCCTATTTTGATTCTTCATTTACTTGGGCTTGATTTCATGACACATTAACCGTATGGATGTGTTCGTCTCACTAAGACAAGCATTTTAAAAAAAAAATGTCACTTAATTTGGTTAAGAAATGAGAGAGATCATAAGCTTTGAAGGTGGACGGCTCTCGGCCTAAGCCATTGGGGACGATGACCATGCGTCGTCCGATCGCGCGTGTATCAAATGGATGGCCAAGATGAAACCGGACAACACTTCTTTACATAAACAGCGGGACGCGTGGCTGTTGGCATGGATGACGGTGTCAAATAGGAGCATGCCGCGTGGTGTTTCGAAGCTGCCTAGGATCTACATGGCGCCGCGTGGATAAGTAGAAAAATAGTGCTTTTTCTATTTATTTAAACTCCCTAAACTTCAAAAATCCATAACTTTGTGTAGAAAAATAAAAAAAATAAAGTAAAAATACTCTCTTGCTCAGTGAACAGAGAAGAAAAATGTGGAATAAATTTCAAATCCATTTGGTACATAAAATCTTTTTAATTAATTAAGCACTTTTTGGGATCATTTAATTCTCCATGCATATTGATACATCACCTTGGCTTGAAATTTTGGCATGTTGTANAGCTATTTGTGTGATTATTTCACACGAATGTAAGCCCTAACTAATAAAATTGGCAGGATGAAACACCTAAATATTTCTCCTCAAAACTGAAGCCAAACATTAGGATAGCTTGGGAAGTCACCGAGGTTCGCCTTTGGATCCATGACATCCCCTAGTTCTTCCTCCTTTGGATTCTACAATAAAATTTATCCACTACTGCGAGGTAGTAGATTCCATCCTCTGACAGATACAGAGGGATATGAGAGTATCCGGAGGATCGCTGCCGCATTATCATCACTTCATGGATAGAGTGAGGATAGAAAAAAGTTCACTCCTATCACTCGAGTCAGTGCAGTTTTTAGAAGGCTTACTAATAAAGAAGGTTGTTCGGTTAGCGAGTTACTTAAACGAGTAAAAGATGCAATTTCCCCTTGCATGAAGAAGGAAATTTTGAAAGGCGTCAAATCCGCCAGACAATCCCGTAAGATAACTGGAACACCGCTTACTCGCATTCCCATTTGGATCCGCTTAGGGAACAGAGTTGATACCACAGTGATTACTACTGATCATATTGTCACCAGGACCACAGGCCATCGACCGGTTAAGTCGAGACTAGGTTCGAAGACCTTACCCGTCATTTTTACAATCCCAGAGATAAAGACAAAGAGATTGCCTGACACTGTAGTCGGTCTACACCACTTGGAGCATACCTTCCCTCGACATACTGATGTTTCTACTAAGACACCCTGTCCTGAGACATCATCGTAAAAAAAGAAGAGGGTATGGGTACCCAAGGTCGCTGTACCGATATAGTTCAGTAAGCCTGCAGGACAGAAAATAAGACCAGTGACTGAAATATCTGACACGTCACGACAATCACCAGCGAGATGGAGGAAAAAGTAGAGGATATCCACCAAGGTCCTCCAGATCTTAAAGCAATCAAAGAATCAACAATTGGGGAGAAAGTTGAAAAACTCAGGATTGAGATTTTCGAGTTAGCTCGAGAGCATGGAGTTTCTGTCAACAGTGACAATGAAGATTTTGATTACAATGATTACTTGGAGGAGGATTTCATGGATGTTCATGTGATCGAAACCAGAGCTACCACATCTAAGCGCGAGGCTCAACCTCGCACCGAAGAGAACGTCATAGATGAGATGCGTAGGGTTATCCTCCTAAAGGATGAGCAAGTCAGTCTACTAGAGAAAAGAATAAAAGAGATGAATGCAGCTATGACCGCCATGGCCACCATTCAGTGGCAATGAAAAGCACCAAGATTGGCTTCTCCAGAGATTAATCAGCCAAAAATCATATAAATCACAGATGAAAGAAGAGAGGCTACTTCATCAAAAAAAGATGAACAACCAAAGAAAGATTCTCTATCAAGTGCCATGCCAGAAAAGGAATTCAAGAAAATGGTTGAACAACTGTGGGATGCCTTAGCCCAATCTAAGGGCGGTGCATCAATTTTGAAGGGTAGACCTTACCCAGAGGAGTTTGATGCCGTGCCTTTCCCCAAGAGTTTTGTGAATCCAAACTTCAAGATACTTGATGGGACTGGAAATCCCAGACACCATATAGCACATTTTCGAGCCAGTTGTGTCAACACAAGGAATAACGAGGCTCTACTCTGCCAGCAATTTGTCAGCAGCTTGTCAGGGATTGCTTTCGATTGGTACGCTGACTTGCCTAACGGGTCAGTAAAAATATTTTCTGAGTTGGAACAATTATTTGTGAAAAGAATTGCTAGGGCGCAGCATCCTGTGTCTACTGGAGAGCTCATGATGGAGAAGCAAAAGCCCAGCGAAACTTTGGCAGACTATCCTTTGAGGTGGAGAAACCTTAGCATGAAATGTGAACCTCAGCTACAGGAACATCAAGAGATTGAGATTTACTCAAAAGCATTCATGGGCCAGTAGCTTTCATGCTTAAGGGACTCAACATCAAATCCTTCGAGAAGCTTCATTCATGGGCCATTAGATTTCATGCTTACGGGACTCACCATCAAATTCTTCGAGAAGCTACTCAGTAAAGCCAACAGTCTTCAAGAAGAAAGCATTCATGGGCTAGTAGCTTTCATGCTTAAGGGACTCACCAGGTTGAGATTCTACTCAAAAGCATTCATGGGTCAGTAGCTTTCATGCTTAAGGGACTCACCATCAAATCCTTCGAGAATCACTTAGCAAAGGACAACAGTCTTCAAGAAGAAATGAAGCACATGGAGCCACATGAAAAGGCTAAGGTGACCAGAGTGTTCTAAAAGAAATCAGGAGTAGTCACAACTGTTGACAAAGGAAAGCAGCCGATAAAGATATATGCAGAAGATCATCGTCAGTCTTCATCACCCTGTCGACAAAGGAAAGTAGCCGATAAAGATATATATAGAAAAGCATCGCCAGTCTTCGTCGTAGTACTCTAAAAAACAGAGCAGTCAATCTAACCAACGACCACCTCAGGAGGGATCATCTGGAACAATGGGTAAAGTAATATCCCTGTTAGAGCGACAGAAAGTTGTGTATTCCTTCGAGGATGAAGCTGTACCTAAAATATTCAAAAGCCTGATGAAGAAACCAGAATTCAAACTACCTGATCCAAAGAGAAGAGGTGGATAAAAAGAATGAGCCAAATTATTTCCCATACCACCGGTTGCTTGGGCACACTATAGATAAGCATTGCGTCTTTAAGGACTGGCTCGAGAAGAACCTCATGGAAGAGAATATAAAAATCCCGAAGGAGTATTTGAGAGAACCTGAAAAAGGTTCCAAAAACATGATTTCAGCTGAGCCAATCTCCCCAATTGATCCGTATGCCGGAATAGATGGATGGAGTACAACTTGGGATGAACTCAAGAGGGTCCTTAATCAAATACAGGATTCATGAGACAAGCTTCAACAATACCGAAGAAGGATGGAATAAGGTATGGAGTAGATCATCCAAGAATATATTGAACAAGCTACAGTCTGCATCAAAACAAGCCTCTATTCAGTGTCTGCAACATACCGAGCCTTCGATAAAGATTTTGCCAGGAGATCCGTTATCGTCAAGAATAAAGAGCAAGAAGAAGAAAAGCATCACTGCCAGGATTGATAGCACGGGGGGTAGGATAGGGGCTGCCTCTACTAGATTGGTTATCTTGGATTTGGGGAAGAAAATCCTCAAACCCTTGACTTTGTATGATTATCTTTTTGTCCCTTCGGGGCCTTATGAATATAATGATTGTGATTTCGGCTACATTTTCACTGTTTCTGGTGATAACGTAACTGATTATGACCGATCTAGCTGTGATCTCAATTCCTAAAATGATCCTCAAATCGTACTGAAATCTGATGAACTTGTTGTCAAGTCTAAAGAAGACATCAATAATACTGCTTACGATAGCACCGATAACGAGGAGCCAGTTCTCGAGCATCATGGTACACCGCTTGCCATCAACTTAGATCTTTACAACGAAGAGGAAAAGACATCAGAAGATTTTACAATGATATCTCAAGAAGAAGAAATCACGAAAGTTAACTTAAGGAGTGGAAAAGTGTTACCACCAAGAACAGCTCCAACAGACAAAGGAAATCAGATAATGACTCGAGAAGAGAAACCCCCACCTCCGCCAGTGGAAGAACCACATAATCAAGATAAAATCGGAGGATCATGCAAAGTAGACTACAACATGCTAGCTCATCTTAGGAATTTGCCGACCCGACTAAGCATCTACGACGCTCTGATCCTGCCAAAGGAGATGAGAGAATCTCTGGTTACAGCTTTGCTTGACCCAAAAATTTGCTTAGCTCAGTTATCTAGCACACCCTTAGATGAAGTTTGCTCGTTAATAGAACAGTCAGGGGTAACCATCATAGATGAAGACTTGCTGCTCGGTACCGCCGACCACAACCGTCCGCTCTACATCTCCGTCAAACATTGGCAGATTTGTGTTATCTAGAGCTTTAGTGGATCCTAGAGCATCTCTTAACTTGATGAGCCTACGGACATTGGCCTATTTGGATATTGAAGCTCAAGATGTCATGGCCGGTAAAATGATGTTAAGAGGATTCAACTAAAAGGGAGAAATAGCCCTTGGATCAATTACATTACTTATGAAGGTTGGAGAACTCATAACAACCGTTAAATTTCATATCATCAACGCTGAGAATTCTTTTAACGCTCTACTGGGTCGACCATGGAATCATGAGCACAATGTGGTTCCATCATCTCTACACTAGTGCATCAAATATCGTAAAGATGGTCAAGAAAATTGCATCAAGGGAGACCTACAAACATTTTCAGTGCACGAAGTTGATATCTATGAAGATGCTGCCTACTACGCACCTCCAAAGAAGACTGTCTTCTCGCGCGAGATTTTGACAAATAGAATTAAAAAATAAGAGGAATCATAAAGAGGAAGCCAAACAACTCTGCTTCAACAACCTTCTACCACTCTCTTACAATGAGTTGGTGGAGGTTCTTCTAGTTCAGGCACCCGAGGTCGAGGCTGGGGAGGTGGTCGAGGAAAGATCAATTTATCTGTTGAACGGGCTAGGCCAACCATCAACATTGGTGATGAAGATAGTTATGAAGATGAAATAATAATGACAAGACAGAAAAGACCTCAATACGAGATATCCCTAGAAGATACAGAGAAGAATGAATATGAAACAATGTATGATCGGATAGACCACTATGTGAATGCTATGAACCTTACTCTCACTATGTGAATGCTATGAACCTTACTCTGATTCTCCCGCAAAAGGTCAAGAGTTTAGAGGTCAAGGAAGTCCATAGTGTTGGTTCAAAGCCAATCAAACTTTACCGTGCTTCCACCTCTACTGAGCTTGAAAAAAATGTAAATTTGGATGTTGATTTTAATGAATTAATGGAATTACCTTTTGGTTACTTCTCGCTTTGTGTTCAAAAGTTAATTCAACAGGGACACTTACCAAAATAAATACCAAAAGATAAATTTCAAATTTTTGAAAAACTATAGAATGCTAAAATTCAAAGTCTCAATTCAAAAGAAGGTCTCAGATTTGGTACAGTTGGACCAGTCGATGATTCTGAATTTTGCAAGGCTGTTACTTGTGAGTCAAAAGAGTATTTTCTCGATATAGAGGATGACTCTACTGATGAACCAATAGAAGATGCTTTGCCAGAATTTGAGGAGGAAATTAAATCTACTGTCAATGAATTGAAAGAGATTAACCTCGGGACTGAAGAACGACCCCGACCTACATTTATAAATTCTCTACTTGATGAAGAAGTATCTGCAAAATTGGTCAAACTATTAACAAAATTCAAAGATTGCTATGCGTGGAGCTACGATGAAATGCCAGGATTGTCAGCAGAAGTTGTAGTCCATAAACATGGGGTGGACAAGAATATAACCCCAGTAAAATAGGCTCCCAGGAAAATGCGCCTTGAAATAGAACAACAAGTCATCGCCGAAGTGAAAAAGTTGATAGACACCAACTTTGTTGAAGAAGAGCAATACCCCACGTGGTTAGCTAATATTGTACCTATTAAAAAGAAAAATGGACAGATCCACATTTGTGTTGATTTCAGAGATTTGAACAAGGTATGTCCAAAAGACGAGTTTCCACTACCCATACTAGAGATGATGGTGGATATTGCTTCAACACATGAAATTTTCTCCTTCATGGACGGATCATCGGGATATAACCAAATCAAGATGGCTCCCAAGGATGGAGCACTTACAGCTTTCAAAACACCGATTGGAATTTTCTGCTACAAAGTGATGCTGTTCGGCTTAAAGAACGACGGAGCAACATATTAACGTACAATGACAAAGATTTTTGATGACCTAATTCACAATCAAGTAGAATGCTACGTGGATGATTTGGCCATCAAAAGTAAATGGAAAACAAACCATTTGTACGATTTGAGGATCGTGTTTGAATGATTACGACGATATGACCCTAAAATGAATCCATTAAAGTGCGCCTTTGGCGTTACCTCCGAGAAATTTCTAGGATTCGTTGTCCGTCATCAGAGAATTGAGATCAACCCGGATAAGATTAAAGCTATCTTAGAAATGCCTCCCCCTAAAACCTTGACACAACTACATTCCTTCCAGGGAAAGATGGCATATCTGAGATGCTTTATTCTAATCTCTCAGGTAGGTGTGAACCTTTCTCAACATTAATTAAAAAGGATGCCAAATTTATTTGGGAAGAGAAATGCCAGCGGGCTTTCGAGAACGTTAAACAATATTTAATGACACCTCCTATTTTGGCAGCCCCTATCTCAGGGAAACCGTTGATACTTTATACCCGGCTTTGGATGACTCTCTTGGATCCCTCTTAGCCTAAGTCAATGAGGAGGGTAAAGAAAATGTGCTCTACTACTTGAGTCATCGTCTAATACCGACGGAGATAAGGTATCCACCTTTTGAGAAGCATTATCTGGCGTTAATTTTCATCGCTCAAAAGCTTAGACATTACATGCTTTCTCATAAGATTACCCTAATCTAAAAATTTAATCCATTATAATATTTGATGACCCGACCAACACTCTCCGGACGTTTAGCAAGATGGTCAATGATCTTATTGCAACTTGATATTACTTTTGTACCCCTCCGTGCTATCAAGGGACAGATTTTAGCAGATTTTCTTGCTGCACACCCGACATAACTTTTGTGCCCCTCCGTGCTACTAAGGGAAAGATACTAGCAGACTTTCTCGTTGCACACCCACTGCCAGCTGGGTCCTCGTTCAACGACGAGTTACCAGATGAGCAAATACTAAAAATGGAATTTTCTGGTGCGCAACGCTAAGAAATGTACTTCGATGGTGCTTTGTCAGCCAGGAAAGACAAAGGATCAGGCACAGTTATACCAGGTAAAGCAGGGATCGGTTTGATCTTTATCACACCAAATAAGGGTATGATGAGATTCTCATACCACTTGACAGAGTCGTGCACCAACAATGAAGCAGAATATGAAGCTTTAATCACCGGATAGGAATTCGCAATCTAAATGGATATAACAAACATTGCAATTTATGGTGACTCCCAACTTGTCATCCAACAAGTCGCCAGAAAATATAGAATTTTGAAACCAAGTTTAATAGAATACCATCAGTACACGATGAAACTCTTGAAGCAGATTCCCGATGTGACTTTCTACCGGATTCTTAGGGGAGATAATGCCCATGCCGACGCTCTAGCAAAAATCGCTAAGGACATGGCGTGTCCCTCGGAGGATTCCATCGAAGTCACGGTGCAAGGAAGACTAGTCTTGTCTCGGATTGACTTTGAAACTCTACACAAGCTTGGAAAAGAAGAAAAAATAAATACAGTTACAAACATCAATGAAGATTGGCGCATACCATTATTAGAATATTTGCATATTGGAAAAATACCAGAAGACAAGTTTGAGGCGCACCACATCACAAGAAGAGCTATGTCTTACACCCTGATGGGAAACATTCTCTACAGAAGATCGTTGGACCAATTGTGGCTACGATGTTTGAGCATAGCCGAGGCACAAAATATTATCAAAGAGGTACATGTCGGATTGTGTGGCGCTCACCAGTCAGGGCCGAAAATGAAAATGAAAATCAAAAGACTCGGGTATTATTGGTCAGCAATGATGTTCGATTGCATGGATACAACTAGAAGATGTCACCAATGCCAAGTTCATAGAACGGTCTTGCACCAGCCTCCGAATGTGCTACACCCAACTGTTGCCTCGTGGCCGTTCGAGTGTTGGGGCATGCACATAATAGGTCGATAGACCCTCCATCTTCCAAGGGACACAGGTTTATACTTGCCGCTACATATTACTTCTCAAAATGGGCAGAGGCAGTACCGTTATGTGATGTTACGGCACAACACATCCTCCAATTTTTCAAAAGCCAAATCGTCTATCATTTTGGAGTGCCGCAAAGAATAATCTCTGATAATGGGACAACTTTCAAAAGTACAAAGATCAACAATTTTATCAGAAGACATGGGATAGATTGGAGATACGCTACAGTTTACTATCCCATAGCAAATGGTCTGGCTGAAGCTTTCAACAAGACACTGATACAGATTTTAAAGAAAACACTGGATGAAAACAAAAGGGATTGGCACAACAAACTATTAGAAGCCTTGTGGGTCTATTGGATGACTTTCAAGACTCCCACTCAGTATACACCGTATGCAATCGTATATGGGGCCGAGGCCGTGCTACCACTAGAAATTCAGACACCATCTCTTAGAGTCGCCGTTGCCAACCAACTCACGATGGAAGAAAGCGCAAAACTCAGACTTGAAGAATTGGAGAGTCTCGAGGGAAAACGACTAGAAGCACAACAACATTTGGAGCTTTACCAGGCGAAGATGGTACAAGCCCGTGACAAATTGGTCCGTCCAAGGACATTCAAAGTTGGTGACCTCGTGCTTGTGCTCAAAAGATCTATTCTTGTACGCCGCAAAATAGGTGGAAAATTTGAGCCAACTTGGAAGGGACCATTTGTCGTTGAGAAGGTCTATACAGGATAATCCTACCCGTTAGTGGACTTTTGGGGTGAAAGACCCATGTTACCGATAAATGGACGATACCTAAAAACCTATTACGCAACCTGAGTTGCTTAATGCCGCTTGCCGCTGCTTTCTTCAAAACTTTGAAACTTTGATTATTTTAGGGTTATCTATGTGGCTAAATGTCTATGACCGGGTTCAAATTTTGTAATAAACTTCATTATAATGAAAATTTTGAGAAAATTTTTGAACTTCACACATTCTCTTTTCTACTTTTGAATTTAAATACCCTACTAAATTAAACGAAACACACACATAAAATGAATAATCTTCTTCATCAAAATAAACTAAAATTTGCTTTAATAAATACTTTTTTTTGTTCTTGTTTGTGCCAAGCTTCAGCCCATTGACGTTTTTCCTGTCGTCTGCAGAAAAATGTCAGGACAGAGGCTGATGTTTGCCTTCCAGGATGGCTGGAACCTCGTACTGAATGAAGAGATGGCGCCGCAAGGAGGTGTCATAGATTTCAACGTAGATTTCAACCAAGTTGATATGGACTACGAGGGTCCTCTAATGGACGTAGTCAGTAGTAAAGAGAAGGAGGGACTGCCTTCACTGTTGAGGGTAATCACTCAAGACAATGCGTCACGCAAAGGTAAAAACGTGATAGGGGAACAAGATCCGATAGAGGGGCCCAACCGTCTGCCCTCCATGGTAGCTACTCCAGCAAGGGACCTGATAGCCGCCCGTAATGAATGATTACCAAATACTCCGCTCCGCAGGATGCAGCGCAGAAATGCCAGCCGAAAGAAATAGAGAGCCTTTCTGCGACAAGAACGCAAACGCTAGAGAGACGTGAGCAATATTCTTACCCCCATTCCTGAGGGACATATTTACGATCCAGATCTGAGAGAAACTTCAGCCAGCCTGCCCACTACAGATGAAGAGTCTGGATTTGTGACAGAATCAGATGCACTCCCAATTCCAGATATCTTATGAAGGGGTTGCCCAACATGCAACGTTGAGGTACCAGTCTGGACTTCAGTCACGGGCGCATTTGTAGAATGCCCGGATTGCAACGTTTTGCATCTACAACGTTTCAGTACATTAGAAGAATACACTTCAAGCACCAACGAGTCTCATACTCCAGACTTGACAACAAATGAACCATATGTCCCACTGAGGACGGATCAACACACACCATGGAGCCCAGGATCATACATCCCACTAGAGGCTGAATCTCATGTTCCGGATTGACCAGCACCAGTTTGGGTTCTTGCCGAGGCCCGAAGGAAGGAGCGCCTACGGTAACTGCCAACTCCTAGTATGGTAGAATCTACAAGCTAAGCAGAGTAAATGAAAGAGAATTCAAATTCTATGAAGAGGTTCAGGAAAAGTTCATCAATATATTGGAAGGCTTGGAGCTGTACACCAAGGTTTTCTCTGAGACTGATGAAAAGAGTATTATAGACTGCATCTTCGCTTTAAGAGACAGATGCCGAGCGGGCCTTCTCATGGAGAGGACATATTCTGAGCCGAAGAAATGGATGAGGGGAAAGGGAAGAATCACCATCCAATGCGGCTGTTGCTACAACTTCATGAACGACAGACAGGGGAATCCGCCTGGGACCCTCAGATAAGACCAAGTGGATCCGTTGCCACCAATGATAAAATGGATGACCAAGAGAATGGTCAAGTGGAATATTCTACCTGCTACTTGCATTCCCAACAGTTGCATCATTAACATTTATGAAGAAGGTGACTACATTCCCCCACACATTGATCATCATGATTTTGTGAGGCCATTTTACACGGCCTCGTTCATGAGTAAAAGAAATATTCTATTTAGAAAAGAAATCGATGTAGTCGGCCTTGGCAAATTCAGAGGAGCTATGGAGATTCCTCTTCTAGTTGGTTCAGTACTTGTCCTGAAGGGCAATGGTGCAGACATTGCCAAGCACTACATTCCAGGAGTGCGACGCCGTAGGGTGTCTGTAACCTTCCGCAGAATGGACGACAGTAAAATACCGTATGGATTCCAGTAGGACCCAGAATTGAAGGAGTTATTTCCAGATGAGCTGTGAGAAGGTTGTACCTCTAAGTACATGCAAAGTGAACTCTTATCCTGGAGCATGCCTTAGAAGGTGTGCTTGATCAGGAGCTCAACATACCTGATACAGAGGGTTCACTTTCTTTCTTTTAACAGCATGACATGCATCTGATTTTATTCAGTCTATGATGTACTCATAGCGTGAGATGATTCTCAATATATTTTGACATGGATTACATAATGTACCTTTTGAGGCATTAGCCTATGTCTGATTTATGGCATCCCATTTTGGAGCAAATTAATGGAAATTTCTCTCAAATTGTGTCTTTTTGTCAGCTGCCTTTTTGTGCGATGGATGGAAGCCACGAACCACGTGTTGGTTCAGAATTTCAATGAATGAAGAACGAAACAACAAATCTTCAACAATAAATAAAACACAAATGAAAAATAATCACAAATGAGTAAATAATAAAATAAATTTCTTTTGAAAATCAACCAATTAAAATTAAATCTTTAAAAACATATTTAAAAAAAAAATTAAATGTGATAAAAACAACAAGAAAATAAAACAAAGTTGTTGAGTGGATGCTTTCGTTTTTGGAATTTCCTAGATAACGAAATAAATTTCTTTTGAAAATCAACCAATTAAATATAAAACCTTAAAAACATATTTAAAAAAAAATTAAATGTGATAAAACAACAAGAAAATAAAACAAAGTTGTTGAGTGGATGCTTCCGTTTTTGGAATTTCCTACTCTTTGTGCGGGCAACACAACTATCGTTTTCTGCACTAACTCTCTGTACATCCCCACAGAATTTCACATTCTGCACAAAACTCACAAAGCTCTACAAGTCTTCTACAAAATCAACCTTTTCACGTGATACACTTTTGTAAATTCAACACACCAAGTTCTTTATAAATTTCAATTCTTACATCTTTGAATCAATATTTAAATTATGATTATAATCTTTCGAGGTTGGTACTTAAATCCTGACTATCACATCTTTAAATTGATACTCACATTTCAATTCTCACATCTTCAAATTGATACCCACATTTCAATTTTCACATTTCGAGGTCGATACCTAAATTTCGACTCTCTCCTTGGAATTGATACCTACATTTCGATTCTCACATCTTCGAATTGATACTTACATTTCAATTCTTACATCTTTGAATTGATACTTGCATTTCAATTCTCACATCTTTGAATTGATACCCACATTTCAGTTCTCACATTTCGAGGTCGATACCTAAATTTCAACTCTCTCCTTGGAATTGATACCTACATCTCGATTCTCACATCTTCAAATTGATACTTACATTTCAATTCTCACATCTTCAAATTGATACCCACATTTCAATTCTCACATTTCGAGGTTGATACCTAAATTTTGACTCTCTCCTTGGAATTGATACCTACATTTCAATTCTCACATCTTCAAATTGATACCCACATTTCAATTCTCACATCTTCGAATTGATACCCACATTTCAATTCTCACATCCTCGAATTGATACTTACATTTCAATTCTCACATCTTTGAATTGATAATTACATTTCAATTCTCACATCTTCGAATTGATACCCACATTTCAATTCTCACATTTCGAGGTCGATACCTAAATTTTGACTCTCTCCTTGGAATTGATACCTACATTCAATTCTCTACATCTTCGAATTGATACCCACATTTCAATTCTTACATCTTTGAATTGATACCCACATTTCAATTCTCACATCTTCAAATTGATACCTAAATTTCAATTCTTACATCTTCGAATCAGTACCTAAATCCTGATTCTCACATTTCGAGGTCGATACCTAAATTTTGACCCTTTCATCTTCGAATTGATACCTACATTTAAATTTTCTCATCTTTGAATTGATACTTACATTTAAATTCTCACATTTTGAGGTCGGTCCTTACATTCCGACACTCTCTTTTTAGAATTGACCTACATTTCAATTCTCATTTCTGAGTCAGTCCAACATTTCTGATTCATTACATTCGAGGTCGGTCCTTACATTCCGACACTCTCTTTTGAGAATTTATTTCTGATTCATTACATTTGAGGTCGGTCCTTACAGTCCGACATTCTCTTTTGAGAATTGAACTACATTTCAATTCTCACTTCTGAATCAGTCCTACATTTCTGATTCATTACATTCCGACACTCTCTTTTGAGAATTGACTTACATTTTAATTCTCATTTTCGAATCAGTCATATAATTCTGATTCATTACATTCGAGGTCGGTCCTTACATTCCGACACTCTCTTTTGAGAATTGATATACATTTAAATTCTCAGTCCTACATGTCTGATTCATTACATTCGAGGTCGGCCCTTACATTCTAACTCTCTCTCTCTCTCTCTCTTTTTGAATTGATATTTAAATTTCAATTCCCACCTCGAGGCTAGCACTTACATACTGACTCCCATCCTTTAGAAATCTTTAAAATTTCATAACTCAAAGTCCACTCTCCAATCCCCAGCGAGAGTCCCTACTTCTTGACTTGATCAAACACTCATCTGTTAATTTCCCAGCAGAAACAAATCACACACACAACTCTACGTGTACATCTGGGTCTATTGACTTAGAAGTTTGTATTGGGTTTTGTTGATCTCGTCGGTCAACGCTAATATGCGCGGTGTGCTTGCCTAGCACCCCACACCTATTGGGGGTCCATTTGTTGACCTTACTTTTAGTTGAGGTTTAGTTTTTCCTCTTTAATAGCCTAAGGTCTATCCATAGGACTCTCATGTTGACTATTCTTAGAAAACTAGAAAAGGCACCCTCACCACTAGAAATTCCAAACTCTTCTCTACTCAACTTGAAGTTCCACATGTTTCTCTCAACCTCTAAATACTTAGTAGGTGGGGTCACTATGGGTGAAACTCAAGATGAGTCACCCTTAGGACTGTTGAACCTTAAGGTTGACCCTGGGTGTTGGTTTAGAGCTGAGGCATTCACTACACTTATCTGCACCCACAATCACTCACAACCCTGAACTCAAATTTCTAGCCTAGGTCCCTTGATTATTTTGGGATACTCATGTAGATGGTCCCCTAAACCTACTAGCCCTAGGGCTATGGTTTAGCTAAGACCACTACATAGAGGACCTAAAATGGGGTTTCCATTAGTCAATGGCTTATTGATGGTAGTTGGCACTCAAACTCTACCAAGATACCCAAACTACCATTTTACCCCTGAGCATCCCAAATTACCTAAACACCCTTGAAATCCCAAAAATGTCAAAAATTCCCATAAAATCTCAATAAATCCCAAATATTCCCAATTTTATTTCTCTCAACTACCACATGACCCAATTTGGCCAATTTGACCATCTTTAACCAAAATCCCCAAATTTGCCTTTAAAGACCCAAATTTCCCTCAAATCCAACTCAAATGTCCAACAATTTGATCTCAATTGATCCCAATTTCACTCCTAAACTCAAATTCACTTTTTATATGACCAAAATAAACCAAATCCAAGCTTAATTGGTCCATGATTTGAGCCCAATTTTAATTTGGGTCAGAACCCCAATTTTGACCATATGACCTAATCTCACCAAATTGAACCCATAGCCTAGTCAATTGGCCCCAATTAATGTTGTAAAATATTTATAACATTACTAAACATCAAAATCAACCATCAATTGACCTTGGTGAAGCCTCATATCCATTTTATTTTGGCCTAAATCCAAAATTCCCAAATTTATCCCCAAATTGGCTAAGTCCCCAAATTTCACCCAATTGTTTGCCTTAACCCCCAAATTAGCATTCAATTCATGTGGAAAACTCTTTGTAGGGTCCTCATTGACCATTTACAACAATCAAGTTGGACTTATCCCAAGGCTAACCCAAGCTAGACCCAAGCCTAGCCCAACATGACCAAATTAATAAAATTCAAAATTCCCTCAAATTGACCCTTCAATTAAGATCAAAACCACTTACATCCTTCACCAATGTTATTCCTTATGATCATCTACACCAAATGAAACAAATAATTGGGCCAATTGAAATGTCTAGCCTAGACCAAACGTAAGACTTGGTCATTTGCACCCACTTGGACCCATGCACTAAATGTGACCTAACCACCCTAAAGTTACCGTTACAACCATTAGTTGGACTTAGTGACCAGTCCAAACACCATGAAATCACCTAAATCAAGCCATCACAGCCATTAGTTGGACTTAGTGACCAGTCCAAACACCATGAAACAATCAAGCCATGGGCCAAAGGTCCCCCAAATTAAGGGATCTTATTTCCAAAAATGCACATGCTTAAGATATCTGGCCATGGACCAAAGATCCCCCAAATCAAGGGATATTATTTCCAGAAATGCATGTGCTTAAGATATCCTTACCAAAATTAGGTATCATTGCACTAAATTGTTGTGACATATTCCCCTGGTTCCCTGAGCTCCTAGCCACCTCCCCCTGGCCGGCCGGCCAGCCTAGTGGCCAAAAAAGCTAAAAATAGAGAGCCACCCCATGTCACCTCACTCAAATCAAACCTAGAGGCCAGCTCATCCAAATCAAATTGAAGATCTCCTCTGCCCTCCACCTAAACACCACANAAAAAATAGAGAGCGACCCCATGTCACCTCACCCAAATCAAACCTAGAGGCCAGCTCATCCAAATTAAATTGAAGAGCTCCTTTGCCCTCCACCTANTAAGTTACCTAAATACCCTTGAAACCCTAAGTTTGGCCAAAATTCCCAAATTTACCTAAAATACCCAATATTGTTCAAAAGCCATTTCAAGCCTTCTCAAAAAACCCAAATTACCCAAAATCACAAAAAATTGCCAAATTACCAAAATGCCCCTGCTTAGCACAAAATTCTAAAAATTCCTAAAAAATACAAAAAATTCCTAAAAAATACAAATATTCCTAATTTTATTTTTCTCAACTAACACATGACTCAATTTGTCCAATTTGACTCTTTTTCCAAAACCCCCAAATTGCCCATAAAAGGCCCAATCTCCACAAATCCACCTCAAATGTCCATCAAATTGGTCCCAAATCAGTTTACATTTTTCTAGGTAAAACACCATTCCATAGATTCTTTGGAATTGAATCTGGCATTGATGAATTCTTTTGACAGCACTTTTATGGACACTAGTGAAGATCATGATATCATCAGCATAAATGAGATGAGATATGGCCACAGTAGATTTGTGATGATATCTGGAGTACTGTTGATTGAGAATGACCTTATCTAGCATTTTGGAAAGGTAGTCCATAGCCAGAATAAAGATTGTGGGGGAGAGACGGTCTCCCTGCTTGAAGCCTCTAGTAGCAGAAAATGAGCCCCATGCCTGGCCATTGATCAGGACATAATGGTTATTATTAATGAGCCTCCTATGAATAAGGTTACAAAACTCAGGTTGAAACCCCCTGGCAGTAAGAATTCCCAGGATAAATATCCAATCAATTGCGTCATAGGCCTTCTTGATATCTAGTTTATACAAAATATTTCCCCCTACTTATTTTATTCAAATCCAGAATCAACTCCTGAGCCAGCAGCACATTATCAGTAATAGATCTTCCTTTAATAAAGGCTATTTGATTTGGGCAGATAATTTTGTCAAGATGAGGATGCAGTCTTCTGACAATGATCTTACTAATGAGTTTGCTAAATACTGAAGTTTGGCTGATAGGTCTGTAATGGTCTCAATTCTTTTATAGATCTCCGTTGGGAGTTAACACAATGGAAGAATCTTTAAAGTGGCTAGGTAAGTTACTATCCCTGAAGAAACTTTCGATTGCCTTAATCAC
Organism: Phalaenopsis hybrid cultivar; assembly: GCA_002079205.1. NCBI lineage: Eukaryota > Viridiplantae > Streptophyta > Magnoliopsida > Asparagales > Orchidaceae > Phalaenopsis > Phalaenopsis hybrid cultivar. The sequence continues at coordinate 114,308 of JXCR01144408.1, forward strand.
CTCCCCTTTAATAATATGCTAGGCTTGCTTGTATAAATCAGCAGTATACCCATCAGGACCAACAGATTTAGTGATGTCAATGGTGTTTAGAGCTTCCCAAATTTCAGTGTCAGTGGGGATTTCAGTGAGTTTGAGGTGAATAGTGTATTCCAATTCTGCAGTGAAATAGTTGTAGTCAAGCTTAGTATTGAGATCTACAGAGGTGTTTAACAAGTTTTTATATTAATTGACAACATCCATAGCAATTTGCTCGTTATCATTAAGCCAAATTCCCTCTGATGTATAAATAGAGTTAATAGTGTTGCACTTCCTCTTGTACTTAATGTAAGCAAGATAAAATTTTGTGTTCCTGTCCCCATCAGTAAAAATGTTTATAGAAGCCTTCTGTTTAAGTAACAAATCCTATTTATCAATAGCATTAAGCAGTTTAGCTTGAGCAATAAGCATTTCAGATTTTATGGCAGTGCCATTCTGAACAGCAATTTCCAATTTCTCCAATTCCCTTTCAACATCACATCAGAAGTGTTAGAGAAGACATTCCTAAAGGTCCCATCCCCACTTCCTTAAAGCTTTGCTCAGTTTAACATGCATGAGGCTATGTTTTGTGAGAGGCTCAGTACGGTCAATACCACCCCAGTTAAGGCAACAAAGCATTAAAAAGGGGGTGAGTGAACCACATATTTAAATATCTAAATTGGATATGATGAGTGGTGAAGCTAGGGGATGTAATAGATAAAAGAAGAGGGCTATGATCAGAACCAGTGAAGGTTAAGTGAGTAACAAAGGTGAGCAGATAATTTTTATGCCAGCAGTCATTCACCATTACCCTGTCAAGTCTTTCCCACATTTTCCCCCTCCTCCAGGTAAACTTTGGAACCTTGTAATCCAAATCAAATAGACCAGCTTTCTGAATCTGGTCACTGAAGAAAGTCATTTTGGAAGCATTAGGGACTCTCCCCCCATACTTCTCAGCAACTAAAATAATGCGATTAAAATCTCCCCCAACCAACCAAGGAGAGCTCATATGATCACTGATTTGTTGTAAGCACCTCCAGAGTTCATGTATGTCCTCCTTGTGGTTGCCTTTATAGATGAAGGTTGCAAATTCAAACTTGCCTTGAATTAGGAGAGAAAGATGAATGATATGTGGGTGGTCCAATAGGGTATGCCACCGAATTTCTTTCCTGCAAAAAAATCAAATCTTATTACCTTTGTTTGCATAATGAGAAAACTCTTTGAACTTATTAATGATTCTCTAAGGGTTTTGTTGAACCATAGGTTCTAATACGGCAAAACACCAAATTTTGTATTTTTTGATAAGATGGATCAGTTTGTTTAAAAACTGAGCATGGGTAATGCCCCTTATATTCCAACACAATAAATTAATCATGGAGGGAATTCATGTGGAGGGAGGGTTGAGATCAGGATCTTGCCCTTCCTCTAGATGGAGAAGGCCCAACCATCTTCAAGACACCAGTGTTCACATTGGTCCCCTCTTTGAGTTTCTGAACTTATGACAGTTGTTTTTTTTTTTTCATTGATTTTTGGATTTGCCATTCCTCCTCCAATAGTAGCTTCATCTCAGCCATTTCCCTCTTCTCAAGGGCTACAAAAGCAGTGGTTTCAATCTGGTTTTCCTGTCTAGTTGTCTCAACTTCAACATGGGAGTCATTTGAGTTAGGTGGGGTAATAATGTTAATTTCATTTATCTCCACTCTGCAATAACTTGGGGTTGTATTTATTGGAGCATTGGAGTCAAAAGGAGGTGTGGAGCTTTTGGATGTACCCAAAATGTCTACCTTGTTGATTGTTGGAGTTGGTTCCACACTTAGTGTGGGCTCTTGAGCATTAGGCTGACTAAGCTTTTCCTGAATGTGCACATTTTTCCTTGGAGGGGGTGAAGCCTGAAACACCTATCTTTGGTGTGCCCAAACATCTTACAATGATAGCTATAGTAAGGTTTTTGTTCTAATACCACCTTCTACCAGAACCCATCTGTATCAGTGCCAATCCAGAGCCTATTAATTTCAGGGACAGTAACATTTCTCTAAATGAGGATTCTAGCTTAAGTTAGCCTTGCTTTATTATATGTGGGGCATCAACTTTCAAAGGTCTCCCAAAGGCACATCCAATATTAAACAGAGCATTGAGATTAAAATATTGAAGTGAAAGGCCATGAAACTTAAACCAAAGGGGGACCACAGGTGGCTCCAAGCATATATATATATATATATATATATATATATANTAGTAATAAGGGTATTTACAGGATGACTTATTAAGCAACATAATAAGTTTAAAAGAACTCGGGATTTTCCACCAGGCATCGAGAGAGTAGCACTGACCTGTTTCTTTCTTTAGATCTGTTGGATGTCTTGAAGATCTACTAAACTTAATATGTTTTGCTTGACAAAATCATCCTTAATTAAAATGACCCACCAAAATATGACATAGGTTTAGGAAAACCACCAGAACTTTACTTTTCCTACTCTCCATAAACTGCTTTAACATGCATTTTTAAGTTTCAGGTGGTGGAACGAGAAGACTTGTCAGGTAAACTTTTACAGTTTGCAGCATTGTCTTTGTTGTACTTTTATGTTATACTTTTGTGCTTATACAAATTTGCATGAAAAACTAAAAATATTAGGATAGCCACAAAACCAAAATCAAAACCAAAATTAAAATTAACCAAGATAAAATTCACCCCCACAACATACAAAATACAAAACAACTCAAAATTTAATCACAAACATCACACAAAACTACAACTTCAACTAAATTAAGACTGATGATCGGGAATCCCTCGGAGGAGGTAACCTACGGTTGCTAACGAGGCTTCCAATGGTTTAAATGAAATCAAAATTTAATCACAAACATCACATAAAACTACAACTTCAACTAAATTAAGATGTCTCTATCGATGAGAATCCCTTAGAGGAGGTAACCTACAGTTGCTAACAAGGCTTCCCACGGTTTAAATTAAATTATGGAACTCAGGGAAACCTACGGTTGCTAACGAGGCTTCCCACGGTTTAAATGAAATTATGGAGCTGATTAAGTTGGGTTTAGTAAGTTCATTTGGACTGAGTGAATCCCACAACTTCAACTAAATTAAGATGTCTCTATCGGATGATCGGGAATCCCTCGGAGGAGGTAGAGGCTTCTCACGATTTAAATGAAATTATGGAACTCATTAAGTTGGGTTTAGTAAGTTTACGGTTGCTAACGAGGCTTCCCACGGTTTAAATGAAATTATGGAACTCATTAAGTTGGGGTAAATTGCAACTAAATTAAGATGTCTCTATCAGATGATCGGGAATCCCTCGGAGGAGGTAACCTTGGTTGCTAACGAGGCTTCCCACAGTTTAAATGAAATTATGGAACTCATTAAGTTGGGTTTCATAAGTTGCTAACGAGGCTTCCCAAGGTTTAAATGAAATTATGGAACTCATTAAGTTGAGTTTAGTACACAACTTCAACTAAATTAAGATGTCTCTATCGGATAGAATCCCTTAGAGGAGGTAACCTACAGTTGCTAACAAGGCTTCCCACGGTTTAAATTAAATTATGGAACTCAGGGAAACCTACGGTTGCTAACGAGGCTTCCCACGGTTTAAATGAAATTATGGAGCTGATTAAGTTGGGTTTAGTAAGTTCATTTGGACTGAGTGAATCCCACAACTTCAACTAAATTAAGATGTCTCTATCGGATGATCGGGAATCCCTCGGAGGAGGTAGAGGCTTCTCACGATTTAAAAAAATTATGGAACTCATTAAGTTGGGTTTGATAAGTTCATTTGGACTAAGTGAATCTTCAAATGAAATTATGGAACTCATTAAGTTAAGTTTAGTAAGTTCATTTAGACTAAGTGAGTCCAATACAAAATAATGGTGCCGGAAAGAGGGAACCGTAGGATCCTAACCGGTGTTGCTCTAAACAAATTTATTACGCCCCCATAAAATTTAAAGAACTTCAACCATAAGGCCACTTGATTTGATATCTTAACTTGACATACTAAAAAACTCAAACTCGTTGCGGCAAGGAGCTTGGAGCTGGCATGGTGGGCAGCACGACCATCTTCAACAACAAAACCTGTCTTCCCTAGCTAAACCAATATTCGTTCCTTAGACTTAAAAAAAAGACATAGGACTTTGAGGTTGCTTGTTTATGCAACGTAAATCCTCACATCATCTTTAGGCCTTTGCATAGCCTAGCTATACAATACAAGCCCTAACTCGTCTTAGGATTCCGAGGTTGTCGTTTGTCACGACCTAAATCCTCATATCTTCCAGGCTATTTGTGTGATTGTTTCAAACGAATGTAAGTTATAACTAATAAAATTGGTAGGATGAAACACCTAAATATTTCTCCTTAAAACTGAAGCAAAACATTAGGATAGCTTGGGAAGTCACTGAGGATCGCCTCTAGATCCATGACATCCTCTACTTCTTTCTCCTTTGGATTCTACAATAAAATGTTCAAATTTGAACCAATCTCCTTTCACACCTCTTTGTCCGATCTCATTGAAAAGTGCTACCCTTTGAAACTCCTTGAAGATAATATTTCTTAATTTTTATCGAGAGTCTTCTTAGGTGACTTTTGTCATTTAAGATGTAATTAACTATAGGGCCTTGCCCTTATAGAAAGCATGTCGGAACCCAGTTTAATATAAACCCTATTTAATTCTTTATATTAAATAGGGGAACTTGTCGGCAAATACAAAGGCGCAGACCAAACAGACGTCATACTTTTCTTAGTTTATTTGATCGAGCCTCATCCTCAAGTCTTGTAGACCAAACGGATGTCATATATTCCTTAGTTTATTTGATCGAGCCTCATCCTCAAGTCTTTAGACCAAACGGACGTCATACTTTCCTTAGTTTATTTGATCGACCATCATCCTCAATTCTTGTGACAAACGGACGTCATACTTTCCTTAGTTTATTTGATCGAGCCTCATCCTCAAGTCTTGTGTTGACAGACGTCATACTTTCCTTAGTTTATTTGATCGAGCCTCATCCTCAAGTCTTCAGACCAAACAGACATCATACTTTCCTTAGTTTATTTGATCGAGCCTCATCCTCAAGTCTTGTCATCCATCGGGATATATACAGGGTTTGAGGCATAGTGCTCCTTCATTTAAATTCTAAAAAAATATGGGGTCATTTTGATTTCATACTTTTCCAAACTTTAATGTCCTTCCGAAGCGGGTGACGGGATTTCAATTCCGGCGGTCGACAGCTTCTTACGGGCAACTCCCCATAAACCTCTGAAATAGCACCTACAGAACCTAAGTGCTAGGCTACTTTAGATATTTCTCACAAAAATCTAAGAGCCTGAAAATTAGGCTCTACTCTTGTAACGCCTAGGTGCACCATATTGCCAGCACCAAGGTGGCATGACCCGAGCGACTAGGTGATCCACTTAAAAATTACCTATTTTTAGTGTATATTTCATGCTCATTTTATGCATATTTTTTAATGATATTTCACTTTAATAGATGGTATTTTTCTTGTTTTCCGTTTCATGTACATGGAATGGACATTTAGAGAAAATGAGAATAAAGTGAAGCAAAAATGAAAAATTTCATATGACGTCATAGCACCATCCGTGGCACCATAGCTCCAGGTCTTGAGCAGGTTGGGCATTATAGAGACCCAAACTGGCGTTATAGTGCCAGTAACCAACTTTCTAGAATATCCATTGAATTTAACCAAACTTTGAAGGGGTGCTTGAAATGACCTTAATGATTTTTAGTTATATATTAATAAGGCCAAATTCTGGACCAAAAAGGAGACTTTGGAGAGTCTTTTGGGTGTGTTGGAGGTGACTTCTTAAAATTTTATGTGTGTGTGTGTGTGTGTGAGTGAGTCTTTATTTTGTGTAAGAGTTTGTAAATTGCTTCAAGAAAACTTTTGGATTTTCTTGGGGAGAAGACATAAAGATAAGTATCTTGTATTTTTGTTTAAGTTTTTGTTGTATGACTTAGATTTCAATACAAATCATGTGTTTTGTTTCATCTCCATGAATTCAGAGTAGTTCCCTTTCTTTATCCTTGCATTTGGGAATTAATTTTGTAGGATGAGAATGATTTAAAGATTTCTTTTTTATTTTAAAACATTGTGATGGTATTTTCACTGGCTCTTCATTAATTTTGCAAACTGGCCATTTGTACTAATAAAATTTGTTAAGAAACATAATGTCCCAGGAGAGCTATGATTTCACGAAATAGTGAGTACCCCATTTCAACTTGGGTAGAGCCAATGCGATCACTTCAGGGGAGTGCAAATAGATAGGGATATAAGTTTTGATGGGCGTAGAATAGATGTTTCTAGGGCGACAAACTAGATTATTTTATCAATTTAGTCTACAGTTTGGATCATATGATCCTCTACTAGGTCCTTTGAAGAGGACACAATGGGTAGTCTGGAAATGAGAGGTCAGAATCTACTCAACACTACTGCATAAGGTGGTGAAAAACTCTAGGTTAGTTAATTTTCTTTACTAGCGCCGAGTGGGGGTCAAGAGTTGGAATCCTCCTATTTGGCAGAATACATCATTTTATCCTTTTCATAATTCAAATCTTATAGATTAAATTCTCTTCAAAAGGGGAAAGATCTTTTTAAAAAATTTAAACTCATTTTTATACTATATTAGTCATTTGAACTCTATTAAAATTTTTAATTTAGTTCTTATTTCTTGCTTAAATTTATTTTTAACCATTGCAAACATATCGACATTATTATCCTATCATATTTATTTGCAATTTAGATAGAGCTTTACATGTCATAATTTAAAATTTTGGCTTTCCTCATGGGATTGATACTGAGGTTTTTAAGGAAAATCTTATGTTACTTGAAATGATACGTATACTTGCATAGTACGTTGATCCCATTGTTTTACGACAATACTATGAAGTATGTTTTTTTATATTCTCATTTTTCTTTACTTATATTTCTTTCTTTACAAAACAGCCAAAAACTTGACTCTAAAGCAAATAAGAGTGCAATTATTATATTTAAGTATTGGGGTACTACGCAAGTATACGTATCGTTATCAAGTAATATAGGAATTTTTTATTAAGCTTCGAATATCGAACCCATAAAGAGAATTACAATCTATTAATAAGGAAATAGATAAAAAACTATACTTTGAAAAGTATTCTTACCCAAACTATAGTTGCTAAAATAAGAATGAAAGTTAGAATGTTTTTGTAATTTTTGATAAATGAAAATTAAAATAAACAACTAACTAAATTTAACTAGATATTTGTAAGATGAAGGAAATATAAATAAANTAGGAGTAAAAATTTATCTCATCATATATGAGATTCATTAGACATCTATGCAGTGGAGGATAACAAAAAAGCAAACAAATATACNTATAGCTCTAAACCAACACCTGAAATCAAGCTTGGTCGAATTCATACCTAGACCTTACACCATAATAAGAGGCTTAATCCCTGGCCTCCTTGGACCCTAACGAATGTGCCAAGCACCTCTGATTGAAGCCTCCCTTCTCAGAGCAAAGGTATAAAACTTCTCCTCCTCCCGGCTTATTTTGATTCTCCATTTACTTGGGCTTGATTTCATAACACATTAACCATATGGATGTGTTTGTCTCACTAAGACGAGGATTTAAAAAAAATATCACTTAACTTGGTTGAGAAATGAGAGAGATCATAAGCTTTGAAGGTGGACGGCTCTCGGCCTAAGCCATTCGGGAAGATGACCATTTGCCGTCCGATCGCGCGTGTATCAAATGGATGGCCAAGATGAAGCCGGACAACTCTTNACACCACAATGCACCCAAACTTGTACCCTGAGAGCCACCCCATGGCCTTTTTTATAAAAACTAACCTCCATGGCCATGGGAGGTGTGCTAAAATTATCTCAGAGAGAGCTTCCCAAATCACTCACAGAGCTTCCTTGAGATCTCAATAGCCCATTTCAATCACTCAATTTCCTTGATTCCCTCTGTATAACCCTAATTTTGAGCTTAAAAATTAGGGCAGAAACATGACATCTCTCAAAACTCCACCAAACTTCAATTGCTTGTGCCCACACCTTCACAACAGCAAGAGAAGACAAAGCCCCATCAAATTACCCTTTGAAATTACCTTCACCATAGCTCTAAACCAACACCTGAAATCGAGCTTGGTTGAATTCATACCTAGAGCTTATACCATAACAAGAGGCTTAATCCCTGGCCTCCTTGGACCCCAAAAAATGTGCCAAGCACCTCTGATTGAAGCCTCCCTTCTCAGAGCAAAGGTATAAAACTTCTCTCCTCCCGGCTTATTTTGATTCTCCATTTACTTGGGCTTGATTTCATAACACATTAACCATATGGATGTGATCGTCTCACTAAGACGAGGATTTTAAAAAAATATCACTTAACTTGGTTGAGAAATGAGAGAAATCTTAAGCTTTGAAAGTGGACGGCTCTCGGCCTAAGCCATTGGGGAAGATGACCATTTGCCGTCCGATCGCGCGTGTATCAAATGGATGGCCAAGATGAAGCCGGACAACGCTTCTTTACATAAACAGTGGGGCGCGTGGCTGCTGGCATGGACGACTGCGTCAAATAGGAGCACGCTACGTGGTGTTTCGGAGCTGCCTAGGATCTACATGGCGCTGTGTGGATAAGTAGAAAAATAGTGTTTTTTCTATTTATTTAATCTCCCTAAACTTCAAAAATCAATAATTTTGTGTAGAAAAATCATAAAAATAAAATAAAAATACCCTCTTGCTCAGTGAATAGAGGAGAGTAATGTGGAATAAATTTCAAGTCCATTTGGTGCAAAAAAATATTTTTAATTAATTAAACACTATTTGGGATCATTTAATTCTCCATGCAAATTGATACATCACCTTGGCTTGAAATTTTGGCATGTTGTAGCTACAATCAAGGGAAACATCCTCTGATTTTTCTAAAGTCAGAGGAGGTTCGTGTATAGAGATCCATATTTTTCAAGATCTTGCACATTATTTCTTTAAAATAATCATGAAAATTAGCAAATTGATTAGAAAATTCTAAGAAAATTTTGGAATGTCCACTATAACTAGCAGAGCCTTAGGAAATAATTCCATGGGTTAAGTCATTTAAAATGCACTTAAATTTTACAAAAACTAAATCACTAAAATANTCTTCCTTACATAAACAGTGGGACACGTGGCTGCTGGCATGGACGATAGCGTCAAATAGGAGCACGCCGCGTGGTGTTTCGGAGCTGCCTAGGATATACATGGCGCCGCATGGATAAGTAGAAAAATAGTGCTTTTTCTATTTATTCAATCTCCCTAAACTTCAAAAATCAATAATTTTGGGTAAAAAATCATAAAAATAAAATAAAAAAACCCTCTTGCTCAGTGAACAGAGGAGAATAATGTGGAATAAATTTCAAGTCCATTCGGTGCAAAAAATATTTTTAATTAATTAAACACTATTTGGGATCATTTAATTCTCCATGCATATTGATACATCATCTTGGCTTGAAATTTTGGCATGTTGTAGCTACAATCAAGGGAAACATCCTCTGATTTTTCTAAAGTCAGAGGAGGTTCCTATATAGAGATCCATATTTTTCAAGATCTTGCACATTATTTCCTTAAAATAATCATAAAAATTAGTAAATTGATTAGAAAATTCTAAGAAAATTTTGGAATGTCCACTATAACTAGCAGAGCTTTAGGAAATAATTCCATGGGTTAAGTCATTTAAAATGCACTTAAATTTTACAAAAACTAAATCACTAAAATAATTAATTTTAGAAAAAATAAACATTTAAATGACTTGATTTTTTATCTCCACTGTGGTTTATGATCCAAAGAACTCATTATAAAAAGTTCAAAATATTTTGAGTTTATTTGATAACTTAAGTTGATTTTTAAAGATAAATATCACTTTTAACACTTAAATGAATTTTTAAAAATTAAAATATAACTCAAAAAATTATGAAACTTAGTGTCTTGAGTTCTTTGTGATTAGGGATATTTTATAAAAATAAAATAATATTTAGAATAAAAACTTGATTTTTAAACTATTTTAAATNATTTTTAAAAATTAAAATATAACTCAAAAAATTTATGAAACTTAGTGTCTTGAGTTCTCTGTGATTAGGGATATTCTATAAAAATAAAATAATATTTAGAATAAAAAATTGATTTTTAAACTATTTTAAATATTTAAAATAATTAAAAATGGATAAAAAACACAAAAATGACAAAATTCATGGAAGTGTTCTAAATTTTTTACTAATCACTTAGGAACAATTAGAATATTTTCCTGATTTTCTAAATAAATATATTGAATTTCAAAACCTAAAAATAATTTTTAATGGCTAAAAATGAGTTTTTTCAATAAAATAATTCCAATAAATCAAATAAAAATAAAATAAAACATGAAATTTACTCCTCTAGGTTCTCTAACCTTAGAGATATTTTTTAAAAATACAAAACTTAATTTTCATCATTTAAAATATTNATAAAATAATTCCAATAAATCAAATAAAAATAAAATAAAAGATGAAATTTGCTCCTCTAGGTTCTCTAACCTTAGAGATATTTTTTAAAAATACAAAACTTAATTTTCATCATTTAAAATATTTTATTTTTATTTAATAACCCAAAACTTAAAATAATTTTGATAAATCATAGAGAATTCAAAAAATCATGAAAGTTGGTCCAAATTCTTCTCTAGTCTAGACCTACATCTAATAAAAATTTCAATGGATTAGAACTTATCTTGTTCAAGTTAGGAATTTTCTTTAAAAAATCCTATTTTTGCATGAAACTAATTATATAAAATAAATTAAATTCTGAAAAATCACATTTTCTCCTTTGATATTTTAATTGATCCACGAATGAGGTATGATAAAAATTTTAAAGTCATTTGAATTGAATTTGACAAATTATGAAGTGTTAGAGCCTTAGGGGCAAATGTGTAATTTTGGAAATTTAGCCTTAATTAACATATAGGCTTAATTCAAGGACGGAAATGGGTAACCTCTGATCTTAATCACTTTATCTGATGCTTGAAACATAAGGGGTTAATTGGTAAAAACCAATCTCACTTTCCTCATTAAAATGATAAGTTAATAAATTTCTAAATCATTAAAAATTTAGAAGTTTATTAAAATTAAATGATCCTGGACTTAGGGGTATGAATTTTAAAGTCAATAATTAATCAATTTAATACCCCTATCTTGATTCCCAAATAAAATTCAAATCATGAATCTTGACCTCTTAAAGCTTAACCTTTTGAAAACTAATTAAGACACTCACCTAGGTTTTAAGGGCTTAGCGGTGACTTAGGCCAAATCAAAATTGACTAAATAAGGATTAGAGAAATAAACATAACATAATCAAACATTCTTGAAACACCACTAAGCCTAATTAGGGTTAAAATTTGGCTAAGTGTTCCAATAACACTAACTTGTCTCTTTAAGGGTCTTCACCCACATAATTCTTAAATTGAATCACAAGTGATAATTACCCTATTTTCTCTTTAAGAGTCTTCACCCACATAATTTTCAAATTAAATGATAAGTGATAATTACCCTATTCTTTTTAAGGGTCTTCACCCACATAATTCTTAAATTGAATCACAAGTGATAATTACCCTATTCTTTTAACTTGCTTCTTCGAGGGTCTTCACCCACATAATTTTCAAATTAAATGATAAATGATAATTACCCTATTCTTAGGGATAATTAAAACATCAATGTTCACTGAGTAATAAGGATATTTACAGGATGAATTATTAAGCAACATAATAAGTTTAAGAAAACTCGGGATTTTCCACCAGGCAGTGGGAGAGTAGCACAAACCTGTTTCTTTCTTTAGATATGTTGGATGTCTTGAAGATCTACTAAACTTAATATGTTTTGCTTGAAAAAATCATCCTTAATTAAAAGGACCCACCAAAATATGACGTAGGGTTAGGAAAACCACCAAAACCTTACTTTTCCTACTCTCCATAAACTGCCTTAACATGCATTTTTAAGTTTCAGGTGGTGGAACGAGAAGACTCGCCAGATACACTTTTACAGTTTGCAGCATTGTCTTTGTTGTACTTTTATGTTATACTTTTGTGCTTATACAAATTTACATGAAAAACTAAAACTATTAGGATAGCCAAAAAACCAAAATCAAAACCAAAATTAAAATCAACCAAGATAAAATTCNGTAGGGTTAGGAAAACCACCAAAACCTTACTTTTCCTACTCTCCATAAACTGCCTTAACATGCATTTTTAAGTTTCAGGTGGTGGAACGAGAAGACTCGCCAGATAC
>JXCR01144408.1:126946-144806 GCA_002079205.1 Phalaenopsis hybrid cultivar
TCCTTGAAGATAATATTTCTTAATTTTTATCGAGAGTCTTCTTAGGTGACTTTGGTCATTTAAGATGTAATTAGCTATAGGGGCTTGCCCTTATAGAAAGCATGTCTGAACCCAGTTTAATATAAACCCTATTTAATTCTTTATATTAAATAGGGGAACTTGTCAGCAAATACAAAGGTTGCGCAGATCAGACGGACGTCATACTTTCCTTAGTTTATTTTATCAAGCCTCATCCTCAAGTCTTGTGTTCATCCTTCGGGATAGATACAAGGTTTGAGGCATAGCGCTCCTTCATTTAAATTCTGAAAAATATGGGGTCATTTTGATTTCATACTTTTCTAAACTTTAATGTCCTTCCAAAGCGGGTGATGGGATTTCAATTCCGGCGGCCGACAGCTTCTTACGGGCAACTCCCCATAAACCTCTGAAATAGCACCTGCAGAACCTAAGTGCCAGGCTACTTTAGATATTTCTCACAAAAATCTAAGAGCCTGAAAATTAGGCTCTACTCTTGTAACTCCTAGGTGCACCATATTTCCAGTACCAAGGTGGCATGACCCGAGCGACTAGGTGCTCCACTTAAAAATTACCTATTTTTAGTGTATATTTCATGCTCATTTTATGCATATTTTTTATGATATTTCACTTTAATAGATGGTATTTTTCTTATTTTTTGTTTCATGTACATGGAATGGACATTTAGAGAAAATGAAAATAAAGTGAAGCAAAAATGGAAAATTTCATATGACGCCATAGCGCCATCCGTGGCACCATAGCTCCATGTATTGAGCAGGTTGTGCATTATAGAGTCCGAAACTGGCGTTATAGTGCCAATAACCAACTTTCTAGAATATCCATTGAATTTAACCAAACTTTGAAGGGGTGCTTGAAATCACCTTAATGATTTTTAGTTATATATTAATAAGGCCAACTTCTGGACCAAAAAGGAGACTTTGGAGAGTCTTTTGGGTGTGTTGGAGGTGACTTCTTAAAATTTTGTGTGTGTGTGTGTGTGTGTGTGTGAGTCTTTATTTTGTGCAAGATTTTGTAAATTGCTTCAAGAAAACTCTCGGATTTTCTTGGGGAGAAGACATAAAGATAAGTATCTTGTATTTGTGTTTAAGTTTTTGTTGTATGACTTAGATTTCAATACAAATCATGTGTTTTTGTTTCATCTCCATGAATTCAGAGTAGTTCCCTTTCTTTATCCTTGCATTTGGGAATTAATTTTGTAGGATGAGAATGATTTAAAGATTTCTTTTTTATTTTAAAACATTGTGATGGTATTTTCACTGGCTCTTCATTAATTTTGCAAACTGGCCATTTGTACTAATAAAATTTGTTAAGAAACATAATGTCCCAGGAGAGCTATGATTTCACGAAATACTGAGTACCCCATTTTAACTTGGGTAGAGCCAATGAGATCACTTGAGGGGAGTGCAAATAGATAGAGATATAAGTTTTGATGGGCGTAGAATAGATGTTTCTAGGGTGACAGACTGGATTATTTTATCAATTTAGTCTAGAGTTTGGATCATATGATCCCCTACTAGGTCCTTTGAAGAGGACGCAATGGGTAGTCTGGAAATGAGAGGTCAGAATCTACTCAACACTACTACATAAGGTGGTGAAAAACTCTAGGTTAGTTAATTTTCTTTACTAGCGTCGAGTGGGGGTCAAGAGTAGGAATCCTCCAATTTGGAAGAATACATCATTTTATCCTTTTCATAATTCGAATCTTATAGATTAAATTCTCTTCAAAAGGGGAAAGATCTTTTTAAGAAATTTGAACTCATTTTTATACTATATTAGTCATTTGAACTCTATTAAAATTTTTAATTTAGTTCTTATTTCTTGCTTAAATTTATTTTTAACCATTGCAAACATATCGACATTATTATCCTATCATATTTATTTGCAATTTAGATAGAGCTTTACATGTCATAATTTAAAATTTTGGCTTTCCTCATGGGATTGATACTGAGGTTTTTAAGGAAAATCTTATGTTACTTGAAATGATATGTATACTTGCGTAGTATGTTGATCCCATTATTTTACGACAATACTATGAAGTATGTTTTTTTATATTCTCATTTTTCTTTACTTATATTTCTTTCTTTACAAAATAGCCAAAAACTTGACTCTGAAGCAAATAAGAGTGCAATTATTATATTTAAGTATTAGGGTACTACGCAAGTATACGTATCGTTATCAAGTTATATAGGACTTTTTGATTAAGCTTCGAATATCGAACCCATAAAGAGAATTACAATCTGTTAATAAGGAAATAGATAAAAAACTATACTTTGAAAAGTATTCTTACCCAAACTATAGATGCTAAAATAAGAATGAAAGTTAGAATGTTTTTGTAATTTTTGGTAAATGAAAATTAAAATAAACAACTAACTAAATTTAACTAGATATTTGTAAGATGAAGGAAATATAAATAAAATATCTTTTTTCTTATCATGAATTAGTAACAAGTATAGGAGTTCTATTGTGGAAGTATTAAAATTGTGCTGAGTCAAATAAGAGCAATATTATTCTTTACCCTTACTAGAGATGTTATAAAGAACATTGACTAATTTAAAGTTTGAATAGTCATGAAGACAGGCTAGGTAGGGAAGATACTAGCTCTCACTTTAGAGTTCCCTCTTCTACCTCCACCTGAGGGCCAACATCTCTTATCAAAACCTACAAAAAATAAACCAAATTGGGGGCTTAGCCTGCCACTCTAAAGACCTCTAACTCTACACCCTTTAAAATTTATTTCTCTATTTATTTGCACTTAATCTTATGAATTACATTCTCATCCATACAATCTCATGTGATTCTTACCATTAGTTGACTTAGACAAAACCATCATAGATCTTACATGTTCTCATAATAAATATTAACATCTTAATTGGCCAAATCAAGAAGTAAATGAAGCATAAGGTTTACAATCATCACAACTTATTCTAACATTAAGGATTAATACTTCACACAACTTCCATCCAACACTTAATCACTTATCATTTTAAGGAAAAAGATGAAAAATACTCAGAATTCATGGAGAAAACATAACCACACTTAAGTTTAAAAATATAAATCATGTAAACACACAAGAAGTCTAAATTAAAACCAAATGTAGTCATAAAGATAAAATCTTATCTCAAAATTCTCTTCACCAAAATCTTGAAGTTCCTTCAAATTTCTTCTCTTCATTTCTTCTACATTACTCTCTACTAACACATTAAAACTCCACTCTTTTTTCTCTCTAAAAGTATCCTAAGTAATCTAAGAGAGGGGGGCGTCGGCAGCTAATTGAGTCTCCAAGCAGCGGGGGAGGGCTTCTTTAGTTCATTCGAAGTCCTCTTTTATAATTTTCCAAAATGTGCTTTGGTGTCTACTTAAAATGTGTCCACATTCAATGAAACTTCCAAGATTTGCCTCCTTTCAAAGGCCATTTGAATGTATTTTCATGTCCATTAACCATAACCCACATTTTTACCAAGAGTTGCCTCAAACACCCCTTCAAAAATTCTTCCAAATTCATAGAATCATCAAGTAACTACCTCTGGTGCTTAAGCGCAAGGTATGTGGCACTTATGTGTGGCTTTTTTTGTTATCCTGATGCTTAAGCGCCAATCCTGGGTTCGTAGGCGCCACAGTTCTTTTGCGCACCTTCTTCATTTTTGGTCCAAATTTGATCATTTTTCTCTCTTTTTACCATTTTTCATCCATTTAACTGTATCTGAAAGAAAAACATAAAAATACCTTCCATTAAAGCGCAATATTCTCAAAAATGGGTATAAAAATGTGTACATAAATGCTATATATTTTAAGTGTATCAAAATCCCCGAAACTTAAAATGTTACTTGTCCTCAAGTGACACTCCAATCTTTCAAAACCAAAATAAATTGATTATGTAAATGAGTTTTGTTAGGATATTCTAAAATTTTGATCTAGAAATATAGTAGTCCATATTAGAAAAAATATTATTAAATGAGACCAAATTAGAGTTTAGAAATTTTTAACATAAAGAAGTCCGAAAATATGAGTTCCTATCTAGTTTTGAAATACTTGTAAATTCTCCAAATATAGAGTTTTGACATTCTATTTTCTCCACTTAAAAAAAATTATTATGAATAATTATACTACTATATTATATCCTTAAGCTTAAGATGGAACCAATTTATGACTAGGTACTAACCCTCTAGGTTCTCCTCCCTTTTTCTCTATCTTTTTTCTTTTTCTTTTTTTTTTTTTTTCCTTTTCAGGTGAGGATTNTACATTCTATTTTCTCCACTTAAAAAAAATTATTATGAATAATTATAATTACTATATTATATCCTTAAGCTTAAGATGGAACCAATTTATGACTAGGTATTAACCCTCTAGCTTCTCCTCCCTTTTTCTCTATCTTTTTTCTTTTTCTTTTGCTTTTTTTTTCTTTTTCCTTTTCAGGTGAGGATTACAATATCCTGATAGGCCTTTAATGATTTTGAATTCCACTCTTCCATTCCTAAAGCAAAGGTTTGATATAAATCTTTTACATAAAAATATAATAATAGTTTTGAAAATTATTTTTAATAAAAGAAATTTAAGCATTGAAAATAAAAGTCTAACCTTTCTATATTTTTCAAAATTAAAATTTCTCCTACTAAAGATTGTTACAAAATATTTATCATTTCTGCACTACAAATTCTTAACTTTAATTTTTTCTTCATTACTATAGGTTTCAACTAAATTATCTTACTCATTTATATGTTCAAAATTTTACTTCCCTAATATAACTTCAGATACATAATCATTTTTTTTCAAATCAAAATCAAATTTATTTGTTGCACATTTGAGAACAAATAAAATTCGAANCTCCATTCCTAAAGCAAAGGTTTGATATAAATCTTTTACTTAAAAATATAATAATAGTTATGAAAATTATTTTTAATAAAAGAAATTTAAGCATTGAAAATAAAAGTCTAACCTTTCTATATTTTTCAAAATTAAAATTTCTCCTACTAAAGATTGTTACAGAATATTTATCATTTCTGCACTACAAATTTTTAACTTTAAGTTTTTCTTCATTACTATAGGTTTCAACTAAATTATCTTACTCATTTATATGTTCAAAATTTTACTTCCCTAATATAAATTCATATACATAATCATTTTTTTTCAAATCAAAATCAAATTTATTTGTTGCACATTTGAGAACAAATAAAATTCGAAAATTTAAAACTTATTTTTCATCCCCCCCTAACTTAAGTTTTTAATAAGATAAAATATTTAAGCATCAAATTTTGTATAGAAGCGGGAATGAAAACTAAAAATAACATGCTTATAGGAATTTTCATACCCTATTAAAAACAGGAGTAAAAATTAATTGATCAATCTTTAACTTAACTTTATCTCATCATATATGAGATTCATTAGACATCTATGCAGTGGAGGATAACAAAAAAGCAAACAAATATACTAACATAAATTCACAACTGCAACATAAAGAAAAAGCATGGTAGTAAATTGAAATTTTAAACATGAAGTTCTTAAGTGAAAGTTAGTAATATTCTAACCCTTCCTAATATTTTGGAATAGTTCTAAACAAACCAACAAAATACACTAAACAACACTGTTAACACATTTACTACCATAAAAACAAAATATAATAACATAACAACACAAATTCATCACAATAGTCTCTAACACAATAGAATTCAACATAAACAATAGTAGCAGTCTAAATAAGTACAACACATAACAACGTAGCAGTTCAACATAAGTACAACATATAAAGTTCACAATTTAAATGTTAAACTACAGAAATCAATCCTCCTCTTCCTCCTCCTCCTCATCATCATCGTTGTCCCAAAAAGTAGTAAGCTCATTTGAAGTGTATTGTGGATATGAAAGAAAAACTGCACTTCGGTCACCCCTAATAAGGCTTTCAAGAGATGAGTGAATTTTTTCTTCATAGTCACTATGCCTCTTCATATAACCATCTATATGATCTACATAGTTATCCAAATTTAGTACCTTATTCGCAGTATAATTGATATTATCTAACATCCNGAAAGATACTAGCACTTACTTTAGAGTTCCCTCTTCTACCTCCACCTGAGGGCCAATATCTCTTATCAAAACCTACAAAAAATAAACCAAATTGGGGGCTTAACCTGCCACTCTAAAGACCTCTAACTCAACACCCTTTAAAATTTTTTTCTCTATTTATTTGCACTTAATCTTATGAATTACATTCTCATCCATACAATTTCATGTGATTCTTACCATTAGTTGATCGAGACAAAACCATCATACATCTTACATGTTCTCATAATAAATATTAACGTCTTAATTGGCCAAATCAAGAAGTAAATGAAGTATAAGGTTTACAATCATCACAACTTATTCTAACATTAAGGATTAATACTTCACACAACTTCCATCCAACACTTAATCACTTATCATTTTAAGGAAAAAGATGAAAAATACTCAAAGTTCATGGAGAAAACATAACCACACTTAAGTTTAAAAATGTTAATCATGTAAACACACAAGAAGTCTAAATTAAAACCAAATATAGTCATAAAGATAAAATCTTATCTCAAAATTCTCTTCACCAAAATCGTGAAGTTCCTTCAAATTTCTTCTCTTCATTTCTTCTACATTACTCTCTACTAACACACTATAACTCCACTTTTTTTCTCGCTAAAAGTATCCTAAGTAATCTAAGAGAGGGGGGTGTCGGCAGCTAATTGAGTCTCCAAGCAGCGGGGGAGGGCTTCTTTAGTTCATTCGAAGTCCTCTTTTATAATTTTCCAAAATGTGCTTTGGTGTCTATTTAAAATGTGTCCACATTCAATGAATCTTCCAAGATTTGCCTCCTTTCAAAGGCCATTTGAATGTATTTTCGTGTCCTTTAACCATAACCCACATTTTTACCAAGAGTTGCCTCAAACACCCCTTCAAAAATTCTTCTAAATTCATAGAATCATCAAGTAACTACCTCTGGTGCTTAAGCACAAGGTATGTGGCACTTATGTGTGGCTTTTTTTGTTATCCCGATGCTTAAGCGCCAATCCTGGGTTCGTAGGCGCCACAGTTCTTTTGCACACCTTCTCCATTTTTGGTCCAAATTTGATCATTTTTCTCTCTTTTTACCATTTTTCATCCATTTAACTGTATCTGAAAGAAAAACATAAAGGTACCTTCCATTAAAGCGCAATATTCTCAAAAATGGGTATAAAAATGTGTACATAAATGCTATATATTTTAAGTGTATCAAAATCCCCGAAACTTAAAATGTTACTTGTCCTCAAGTGACACTCCAATCTTTCAAAACCAAAATAAATAGATTATGTAAATGAGTTTTGTTAGGATATTCTAAAATTTTGATCTAGAAATATAGTAGTCCATATTAGAAAAAATATTATTAAATGAGACCAAATTAGAGTTTAGAAATTTTTAACGTAAAGAAGTCCGAAAATATGAGTTCCTATCTAGTTTTGAAATACTTGTAAATTCTCCAAATATAGAGTTTTGACATTCTATTTTCTCCACTTAAAAAAAATTATTATGAATAATTATACTACTATATTATATCCTTAAGCTTAAGATGGAACCAATTTATGACTAGGTACTAACCCTCTAGGTTCTCCTCCCTTTTTCTCTATCTTTTTTCTTTTTCTTTTTTTTTTTTTTTCCTTTTCAGGTGAGGATTACAATATCCTGATAGGCCTTTAATGATTTTGAATTCCACTCTTCCATTCCTAAAGCAAAGGTTTGATATAAATCTTTTACATAAAAATATAATAATAGTTTTGAAAATTATTTTTAATAAAAGAAATTTAAGCATTGAAAATAAAAGTCTAACCTTTCTATATTTTTCAAAATTAAAATTTCTCCTACTAAAGATTGTTACAAAATATTTATCATTTCTGCACTACAAATTCTTAACTTTAATTTTTTCTTCATTACTATAGGTTTCAACTAAATTATCTTACTCATTTATATGTTCAAAATTTTACTTCCCTAATATAACTTCAGATACATAATCATTTTTTTTCAAATCAAAATCAAATTTATTTGTTGCACATTTGAGAACAAATAAAATTCGAAATTTAAAACTTATTTTTCATCCCCCCCTAACTTAAGTTTTTAATAAGATAAAATATTTTAGCATCAAATTTATATAGAAGCGGGAATGAAAACTAAAAATAACATGCTTATAGGAATTTTCATACCCTATTAAAAATAGGAGTAAAAATTTATCTCATCATATATGAGATTCATTAGACATCTATGCAGTGGAGGATAACAAAAAAGCAAACAAATATACTAACATAAATTCACAACTGCAACATAAAGAAAAAGCATGGTAGTAAATTGAAATTTTAAACATGAAGTTCTTAAGTGAAAGTTAGTAATATTCTAACCCTTCCTAATATTTTGGAATAGTTCTAAACAAACCAACAAAATACACTAAACAACACTGTTAACACATTTACTACCATAAAAACAAAATATAATAACATAACAACACAAATTCATCACAATAGTCTCTAACACAATAGAATTCAACATAAACAATAGTAGCAGTCTAAATAAGTACAACACATAACAACGTAGCAGTTCAACATAAGTACAACATATAAAGTTCACAATTTAAATGTTAAACTACAGAAATCAATCCTCCTCTTCCTCCTCCTCCTCATCATCATCGTTGTCCCAAAAAGTAGTAAGCTCATTTGAAGTGTATTGTGGATATGAAAGAAAAACTGCACTTCGGTCACCCCTAATAAGGCTTTCAAGAGATGAGTGAATTTTTTCTTCATAGTCACTATGCCTCTTCATATAACCATCTATATGATCTACATAGTTATCCAAATTTAGTACCTTATTCGCAGTATAATTGATATTATCTAACATCCTTTGCATTAATTGTTCCTGTGAATTAAAACTAGCAGACTGACCTTGCGATGTAGATGCATATGAAGTAGAAGCACAAGAAGTAGAAGCACCTAAACTTCTAGAAAATCCTCCTCTTCAGCCAAATATAGGATGTTCAGAATAAGATTTCACATTAACGCTCATGATAGCCATAGGGGTCACAGAATCTCCTCCCAACTATCAAATCTAACACTAGTTTGCTCACATTATGAAAATATTAAGGATGCAAATCCCAAACCTACAGTAGTGGCAAGTGTGGCAGAACTAGTAATCGTCTAATAGATCAAGGATCCAATATCAATCGACTTTAACTGCTAAATACAATAGTTCAGGGTGGCTCTATATCTTGTAACTTCACTGAGGGAATTGGTAAGGAGAAGATGAGTTAAAATAAAATAGTGCCATGCTTTTGACGTAACATCAAGCTTTGATGTAGGGAAATTTACTCTCCTTTCATTTGTTATTTTCTATAATTCTCTTCCCATAGTCAATGACGATATAATCTCATCTAATTCCTTCTCAGTTGGATTATAATTCAAATAAAAACAAAAAAATACTAGGGGGCAGCTGATAAAATGAATTTATTAGCTCAGGGGAAAAAGCTACTGATTTTTCTCTAACCATAACTTGATCTTCCTCAACTTCAGGGAGATTAGCTTAGATCTCTTGAACCACAGAAATTACAGCTACAATAGAAAAACAACAAAATCGTTCCCACTATCGACAAACTATTAAATCTTCCATTGCTCTACTCAAAATTTTAAACAATGCTTAGGAATCAATTTTCTTGATTGCAGCACTTCAGTATATCTGTCTTGAGCTTTCAAACTAACAAACTTAGCAGAATCAAAGTGGGACTTCCCTTTGCTCCTCTTCATTCTTGGTGCCATTTCTAAAATTCACTTAAATCTAACAATAAATCCTAATCTCAAGTATAAATCACTAAACTTAACTTCTAAAAGCTTAAACTATCATTTTCATGTATTTTCCATGCATTTTTCTCAAATTTTTATCATGAATAGTGATTTTCAGATAAATCCCCAATGTGCTCAAAATACTTGGAGAAAATAAGAAATTTTTACATAGAAGTGAAACTCTTACCTTGAGAAGATGAAATCTAACAAATTTGGCTTGATTCTATAAAGAAGGCTTCACTCTAGAAGGAGCCCTAGGTCCCAAAATCGCAAAATCTTGAGGAAGAAGATGACGGTCGGGGAAAAAATGGCATTTTTCAGCTCAAATTTTCACTTTTAATAGATTTCAAAATGGTGCTTAAGCGCGACTAGTTCGGCGCTTAGGCACCTACCTCTCGGGTAGTCCAACGCTTAAGCACAGGGTTTTGGTGCTTAGGCGCCGGTGCACAAATTTTGATATTTTTTATTTTAAGTGAAATGCACATCTAGCTTAAGTCAACCACACCTAAATGGTCTTATAAATTTTAATAACTTTTTTCTTCCCCTTCAACTCTACTCTTTCTAAAAATTCATCAATTTCACAAATTTGATTCAACACAAAATAACACAAAATCTTACACACAAACAAATACTTATATCATTTCATAAATAAATACAAACACTTGTGATTCATAATCTTAATCCAAAGAGTCTTTGATGAGATAAGTCTTGAACACATATTTCATATATTAAACAAACTCAACATTAAAAAAATCTTTAGAAAAACTTAACACTAACATCAAGACACCTAAAACAAGCAAACACTCACATCAAACAAAAAACTAGACTCTATAATTTAACTCCATTCTTCTTCAGTGGAACAAATTTTAGCCTTTCATTTGGTTCTCATGGGGCATTTGGAATATAGATCTGATAGAACAGATGGTGGAGAAGAACTCTAGTTGAGACTTCCTCAAACCATTTGTTTTTCAAGTACATAACATTGTCTACTTCTTCTATAAAACTTGTATGGATAAATTGTATTTTAAGTTTCCATCCAATATGCTCCAAATGTATGTTTTTCTCATTCACCGTCGCTTCATTTGAAGCCACATTAGCCTCAATATTTGCAATCTTCTTCGCTATTCCTTCTATACTAATGGCTAGGAAATTGTTGCATCACTCTTGCGCACTTTGAATAACAAAATTTTTCTTCATGACTTCTTCTTTCTTCTTCATATAAATCTCCCAAAAAGACATTTTGTAAGTTCTTACACTCTTCACTTAGACTTTAGGATGAAAATTGAAGTGGGGTGAAAATTCTCTTCATTCCATATTATTTATAGGCTTTAGATCAAGAATAAACCCACTACACATGTTCTCAAACCACTATCCCACATTTAAACCCTCTAAACAACATTTAAATCTTCTAAAAATGTAATTTAGCATATTTAGTTACCTGCCACGCTTAAGCGCGGATGCTTAATTTAGCATAGGTCTGCTTAACGTCCAACTATACATTCTAACATGTCTAAGTTATCTAATAAGGTCTTGCAGTCATCACTAAATCATTATATACTCAAAATACAACTATAATTTTCTTAATCAAACACAACATCATAACATTTAAAATAGAAACACACTAATAACCATGGGTTGTCTCCCACAAAGCGCTTTGTTTAATGTCGTCAACCCGACATAACCAGTGCTTGTTCTCGTTGACCCCTATAAAATAGGGTTTCGGTCAGTGACCATTCACTATGAATATTTTCTCAGTTTTAGGATCTTTGATATCCATAGCTCTATAGGGATAACATTTGATCACAAAAATGGGCCCATCCACTTGGACATAAGTTTACCTAGAAATAATCTTAACCTTGCATTATATAGCAAAACTTGTTGTCTTGGCTCAAAATTTTTAGTAAGAATCTTCTGATCATGCCACATCTTCATCTTTTCTTTATAAATCTTAGCACTCTCATAAGATTCATTCCTTATCTCTTCAAGATTTTTTAATTGTAATAGTCTTTTCTTATCAGCATCCTTTAAATTATAATGAAATTCCTTAATAACTCAATATGTTTTATGCTCAAGTTCAACTGATAAATGACAAGCTTTCCCAAAAATTAGTATATATGGGGACATTCCTATAGGAGTTCTATATGCAGTCCTATAAACATAATATAGTTTGACTGACCAATCCATTTTTGTTGGATTCACAAATTTTTTAGTTACCTTTTAATTTTATGATTGGATAATTCAGCCAAACCACTTGTCTGAGAATGATAAACAGTCGCAATTCTATGGTTGATTTGATATTTCTTTAATAATTTCTCCATTATTACATTTTTGAAATGACTTCCCCCGTCAGTTATGATCACTCACAGCATCCCAAATCTATAAAATATATTCGTGCTTAAAAACTCTTCAACACTTTGAGCATCATATCAAGGTAAAACAACAGCTTCTATCCATTTAGATACATAGTCTACTGCTATCATAATAAATAAATTTCTGAAAGATGGTATAAATTNTTTGTGTCTCTTCAAAATGTTTCCACATGCAATGAATCTTCCAAGTGTTGCCTCCTTTAAGAAGCCATTTTAATGTATTTTCGTGTACATTAACCGTAACCCATGTTTTCACCAAGAGTTGCTTCAAACACCCCTTCAAAAATTCATCCAAATTTATTGAATCATGAAGTAACTACCTCTGGCGCATAAGTGTGAGGTATGTGGTGCTTAGGCGCGACTTTCTCTATTATCTTGCGCGTAAGTGTTAGTCGTGGGCACTAAGGTGCCACAATTATTTTGCCCACCTTCTTCATTTTTGCTCTTAATTTGAACCTTTTTCACTCATTTTACAATTTTTCATCCATTTAACAATACTTTAAAAAAAGAAAACGCAAAAAGACCTTCCATTAAAGCTTAATATCCTAAAATATGGGTTTAAAAATTAGTACATAAATGTTATATATTTTAGGTGTATCATACCCCTAGTGTGAAAATTATTATTTATTTTTAAAACATTTAATTTATTCATACTAGCTGCTAAATAGAAGTTATTCCAAGTTTTTCACAATTTTTTAAAAAATATAAATATTAACATAATTGCGAGTCGAGTCAAGTTTTTGGCGCAGTTGCTAGGGAAAGTGATATAACATTTTAACTTTGAAAATAAATTTAAAATATAGATTTATTTTTAGGAGAATTATAAATTAATTCTCGTACTTTTTAATTTTTGAAAATCTAAAAAAAATTAGAATAATAGAAAAATCCAAAAAATTTTAAAAACTCAGAAATTAAAACCCTTAAAAATATTTTATTTTGAGAGTACTATTTTATTTTTTAAAATTTTATCTTTTACATTGGTAGTTTTGGGTATGAAGTGCTTTATGATTATGAATTAGAACAAACTATAAGAAAAACCAAAAAATAAGGAAGACTTCACAATTTTCAAGAAATGACAACCATATCGCAAAATAACATTGAGATTCAAAATGTTGAAAATGAACATCATAATTTACAAAGATTTTTAAGGGATTATGCAAACCCAACAGCAGATGAAATTCATTTAAGTATTCAAACCTCTGCTATAGCAGCTAACTCATTTGAACTTAAACTTACAATTATACAAATAGTACAAAATAATCAGTTTTGAGGGAACACCATCTGAGGATCCAAATTTACATGTAGGAAGTTTTCTAGAACTGTGTGTTACATTTAAATATGATGGCGTATCAAACAATGTCATCAACCTTAAGGGATAATGCTAAGATGTGGTTAAATTTTTTAGCATCTGGATCTATTAGAACTTTGGGTGGGTTTAGTTAAAAAATTTTTGGCTAACTATTTTCCACCTTAAAAAACTGCTAAGCCTAGAAACAATTTTACTTTTTTTACTAAATTTGAAGGAGATTCAATATATGAAGTTTGTGAAAAATTTAAGGAACTTCTTAGAAAGTGTACACATCATGCTTTTCCCGATTGGTTAATCATTTGAACTTTTTATAATGAGTTAGTAGGATCCCTTAGATATATCATTAATGCTGCTGCTGGAAGATCATTAATGTCCAAATCATTAGATGAAGCTTATTCATTAATTAAAGAGAGGGCTAGAAATAATTTTCAATGAACCTATAAAAGGATAAATCCAAAGTAAGTAGCCAGTATTCATGATAATGATATCACGTTGTTGCATTATATAGAAAATAGACCAAATTAGAATGAATTCTTCTCCAACACATCATATGATTTGTTGACCTCACTTTTGCTTGAGGTATTGTTTCCTCTTTAGTAGCCTAGGGTCTAGCCATAAGACTTTCTCGTTGACTATTCCTAGTGGACTAGAAAAGGAACCCTCACAATTAGAAATTTTAAACTCTTCTCTGCTGAACTTGAAGTTCCACATATTGGTCCTAACCTCTAGAACTTAGTAGGTGGGATCAATATAAAGAAGCTCAATGAGAGTCCCCCATAGGATGGTCAAGCCTTAAGACTAACCCTGGGTGGTTTGGTCTTGGTTAGGCTAGCTTGCACACACTACACTTTCTCACACACCCCAAACCCTAGGACCTTGATTTGGTCTTCTGACTCTTTTGAGAAAGCTTATGTGGGAGGACCCAAACCCCTAGCTCTTTGCTAAGAGGGTTAGGAACAGCATATTGAGCATCCAAAATGAGTATTCATATGACTCCTATTTTTTTGACATGACTTCATGGCTTACTTACCTATCCTAACCCAAAATCACCAAATTACCAAAGTACCCCTACAACTCTAATCTTTGCCTAAAAATCCCAAGGTTACCAAAAATACCTAAATGTGCCCAAATGTAATCTCTAATCATTCCCCACTACCTAAATTGACCAAAATTCACCGAATTTCCAAAAGCCCCAAAATTCCCCCAAAATTGCCAAAATTACCAAAATACCCTTCATGACAAAAAATTTCAAAAATTCCAAAAAATTCCAAAATCATTCCAAATATTTCTAATTTCAATTTTAAACCACTATGTTGACCCAATTTAATCAAATTGATCTATTTTGATCAAAAGCCCCAAATTACCCTTAAAGGGCCAATTCCCAAAATTAGCCTCAATCTTGGCCCAATTGACCCAATCTTGCATAATTTCAATTATAAACCAAAATTAAACATCCTTAATACCAATAAAAACCAAATAGAAGCCCAATTTGATCAAATTGCAAGCCAAATTTCAACCCAAATCAAAAAGCCCTAATTTTGACCCTATGTCCAAAATCCATAAATTGACTTTTCAATTCAATTCAGTTCAAAATTACTTGAAATCCTTTCAAAACTCTTCATGACATCTTGCTACACCCAATTAAACAATTAATTGAACCAAGTTTTAGTCCAAATTCATCCCCAATTCTAAAAGTCTAAGCCCATAAGTCATTCAAAAAGGCATAAAATTCAATTAAAAGCCCACATGACAACTTTTTTCCTCAACATTCATTTAATCAAAATCATTCCATAACTTTACAATTCATGCCAAAATTATTCCAAATGAAGCCTCATGACAAACTTCATAAAAATACCCCATGGATTCAAAAATCCCTTCTCATGCAAATTGACCAAGCCAAGGACAAGCCATGAAGCCATCCCCAAGCTTTAGATGAGCCATATGAGTCTTTGCCACCTCACCAAACTATTAATGGAAAAAGGAGGAGCCACTTTCAAGCTCCTTTAATAAATTTTTAAACCACTTTAATGATACACTCTAACCCATGTTGAGTCAAATCCAATGGATGAGGACTTCTCCACAGCATTTGAGCTGGCTCACCAAACCTTGGTCAGCCTTAAGGAGCCATTCAAGCCCATTCCAATGAAGCTTAACCAAATCTAAAACCAACCTAGCCCAAATAATTTTACAATTAAATCAATCACCCTTACCCATGCACAATCCTAATTGGCTGCACATTAGCCCACCGCTAATCATCCTCAGTGGGATGATGACCTGAGCTTGGTCGACCGACCGCCTTGGCTGACGCAAATCCCAAACCCAAGAGACCCACATAGGCCAAAACAAAAATTAAACCAATCCAATTGGCCATTGGAGCCTTTCTGCCCTCTATTTAGGTATCATCCCAGCCACCTCAGCTTGGCCTGAGAGCCACCATGACCCCTTCTATTTAAACTCACCCCCCACGACCAAGGGAGGAGTTTTTTAAATTCTTGGTGGAAACCCTGACAAATTGTTCCCAGAGATTCTTCAAGACTTCCTGAGTTCAATACAACCATCTTACAACCTTCAAACCTAATGTTTGAGCTCAATTTTGGAGCTAAAAATTAGGCCGAAACTAGGACATAATTCCACACAGCTCCGCAGTGCACCAAAGTCAAATTAATTAAACCTACACCATCCCCTGAGTGAAAGAAGAAGATCCCCCATAAAAGCCCCATCACCAGACTACCCTAGGTTAGACTTTGATAACACCCAAAATTATCCTTGTTTGAAATCATACATAGGAAATTCACCACGGCCCAAAGCTTCATCTAGGAGCTCTATGGACTCAACTCAAGCTTTTGGAAGCACCCAATCAAGGCCACACCTCTTGGGCAAAAGTATTGAACTCTCCCCTTAAATTGAGCCTATTTTAATTCTCCTTGATCATAGATTTGATTCAAGACTAGATTAACCGTATAGATATGTTCTCTTAGTCTAGGCACATCTATAGAAATAGTTTTGATTTAGTATCAAGCGAGATATTACATCTAGAAGTTGGACAAATTACGAGTTTAGTTCATCTGGGAAGATGACAGAGGACTGTCTAATTGCGTGCTTATTCAATGGACGATCATGATGGAGCTGGACGAGGATATTAGACATGAACTACGGGCTAACTAAGCGCTGAGGTGTCTCACTGCATTGAACAACGAAGTGCCGCGTGGAAAGTTCAGAGATGCCAAAATTGAGGTGGTGCCGCAGTGGATGAATAGAAAAAATAGGTTTTTCTGATTTATTTAAATGACTAAAACTTCAAAAATCCACAACTTTTTATAGAAAAGTCATAAAAATAAAATTAAAATACCCTCATGCATAGTGAACAGAGGAGAACAATGTGAAAATGGTTTTATGTTTGTTTAATGCATGTAAGATTTTTAATTAATTAAATAGTGTATTTTTTAATTGAATTCTCCATTTACATGGACATTTCACCATGACTTAATTTTTGGGGCTTTGATTCTTTGTCACGAGGGATCTTCCCTGATTTTTTCAAGGTCAGGGGAGGTCCCTAAACAGAGATCTCTATTTTTCAAGCATGTCATGTCTGTTTTGGTAAAATAATTATAAAAATTAAAATTTTGATCAGAAACATACAAAACTTGTTTTGGAAGATTCATTGTGGTCAGAGACCCTAGAAAAAGTACAAACTTGGTTTAACCGATTAAAAATAACTCTAAATGTCATTAAAAGCTAAAAATGAAATGTAATTATATTAGACAAAATATAAAATTAAATGACACAAAACTATTCTCTACTATAATTTAATTCCAGAGGAACACCCCATAAAAAATTCAAGTTCATTGGAATTAATTTGACCACTAAAATGGATTAACTAAGTGAAATTACATTTTTGGCACTAAATTAATTATAATAATTAAAATATATTTTAAAAAATAACCAAATTAGTTTTGAGAGCTCCTTATGACTAGAGGAACTTGAGAAAAATAAAAGTGAAATTAAAAGAAATACTTCATTTTTAAAGCTATTTTTAAATATTTAAATAAATAAAAATAATTAAAAAACATAAAAATTACAAAATTGTAGAAAAGGCACTAAAATGTCACATTTGGCTTCCTGATCACTTAGGACCAATTAAAATAATTTTCCTAGTTTCTTAAGTCAAGATATTAATTTCTAAAGGCTTAAAAGGAATTTTCTTTAATGTTTGATTAAAATAATTCTAATAATTAAAATATAAACCACAAAAATATGAAATTTATTTCTCTAGGTTTTTTGAACTTAGAGAGATTTAATAAAAATATAAAATTTAATTTTTCACTTGAATAATATTT
>JXCR01144408.1:145945-172509 GCA_002079205.1 Phalaenopsis hybrid cultivar
TAAGCCCTAACTAATAAAATTGGCAGGATGAAACACATAGTTTCTTCTTGAAGTTGATGCCAAACCATTGGATAGCTTGGGAAGTCACCAAGGTTATCCTCAGGATCCATGAAATCCCTTTGTTCTTCTTCCTTTGGATTCCAAAACTAAATGTTCCAAATTTGAGTCATTCCCTTCTCACACCTCTTTGTCCGATCTCTTTGAAATGTCCTATCTTTTGAAATTCTTGAAGACAATATCACTTGATTTTTATCAAGAGTTTTCTTAGATGACTTTGGTTATCTAAGTTGTATGTAACTAAAAGGGCTTGACTTTATAGGAAAATTTCAAGAACACAGCTTAATATAAACTCTATTTAATTCTTCATATTAAATAGGAAAACATGTTGGTTGATACACTGAAAATATATGCATTTTTAGACCCATATTTTATACCTATTTTTGGTGATATTATTTTAATGGAAGGTATTTTGATGTTTTCTTGTAGGTTATTGATTTTTAGGACTTAAAGCAAAAAAAGGTATTTTGATGTTTTCTTGCAGGTTATTGATTTTTAGGGCTTAAAGCAAAAAGGAAGCAAGTTGCAGGTTGTTGATTTCTATGGCTTAAAATAAAAAGAAAGCAAAAAGGATGAAATTTAGAGTCAAAATTAAGTTTCTTACAAATGGTCAGCGCCGACGGCGCAGAACGATTTAACACTGAAGATTTTTACTCAGCAGTGATGGTGCCAAAGGCGGTGCAGACCCCATTTCTAAAAGGTTTGATGTGTTTGGATGACTTTTTGAAGAGTTTTTGGAGGCACCTCTTGGAGAACCGACCTTGGGCTGTATTTGGGGCTGAATTTCATCAGAAAATGAGCTCCTCTATGTTTTTGACTTTTATACTTTCATTTTTCACTCCACACCATTCCATTCCACTACCATATTGAAGTCAATTAGTGATTTTACTTTCATATTTTAGAGTTTTTGTGGTGAGATTTAGTGTGAAACTTTCCGTAAAAGTGTTGGAGAAGGAGAAAAGTGAGAGAATTCTTCTTCTCGCATTTCTAACGAAAGGCTATAAAGGATTTACTTTGAGAAAGAGTTCCAGATAAGTTTTTTTATTTATTTAGTGTTGTATGAACTATATTTTANGTAAAAACAAAATATAATAACACAACAACACTAATTCATCACAATAGTCTCTAACACAATAAAATTCAACATAAATAATAGTAGCAGTCTAAATAAGTACAACACATAACAACGTAGTAGTTCAACATAAGTACAACATATAAAGTTCACAATTTAAATGTTAAACTACACAAATCAATCCTCCTCTTCCTCCTCCTCCTCATCATCATTGCTGTCCCAAAAAGTAGTAAGCTCATATGAAGCGTATTGTGGATTTGAAAGAAAAACTGCACTTTGGTCACCCCTAATAAGGCTTTCAAAATATGAGTGAAATTTTTCTTCATAGTCACTATGCCTCTTCATATAAACATCTATATGATCTACATAGTTATCCAAATTTAGTACCTTATTCGCAGTATAATTGATATTATCTGACATCCTTTGCATTAATTGTTCCTGCGAATTAAAACTAGCAGACTGACCTTGCGATGTAGATGCATATGAAGTAGAAGCACAAGAAGTAGAAGCACCTAAACTTCTAGAAAATCCTCCTCTTCAGCCAAATATAGGATGTTCAGAATAAGATTTCACATTAACTCTCATGATAGGCTATAGGGGTCACAGAATCTCCTCCAAACTATCAAATCTAACACTAGTTTGCTCACATTATGAAAATATTAAGGATGCAAATCCCAAATCTACAGTAATGGCAGGTGTAGCAGAACTATTAATCGGCTAATAGATCAAGGATCCAAAATGAATCGACTTTAACTGCTAAATACAATAGTTCAGGGTGGCTCTATATCTTGTAACTTCACTGAGGGAATTGGTAAGGAGAAGATGAGTTAAAATAAAATAGTGCCATGCTTTTGACGTAACATCAAGCTTTGATGTAGGGAAATTTACTCTCCTTTCATTTGTTATTTTCTATAATTCTCTTCCCATAGTCAATGACGATATAATCTCATCTAATTCCTTCTCAGTTGGATTATAATTCAAATAAAAACAAAAAAATACTAGGGGGCAGCTGATAAAATGAATTTATNTTAGTGAAATTTACTCTCCTTTCATTTGCTATTTTCTATAACCCTCTTCCCATAGTCAATGACGATATAATCTCATCTAACTCCTTCTCAGTTGGATTATAATTCAAATAAAAACAAAAAAATACTAGGGGGCAGCTGATAAAATGAATTTATTAGCTCAGGGGAAAAAGCTACTGATTTTTCTCTAACCATAACTTGATCTTCCTCAGCTTCAGGGAGATTAGCATAGATCTCTTGAACCACATAAATTATAGCTACAATAGAAAAACAACAAAATCATTCCCACTATCGATGAACTATTAAATCTTCCATTGCTCTACTCAAAATTTTAAACAATGCTTAGGAATCAATTTTCCTGATTGCAGCACTTCAGTATATTTGTCTTGAGCTTTCAAACTAACAAACTTAGCAGAATCAAATTGGGACTTCCCCTTGCTCCTCTTCATTCTTGGTGCCATTTCTAAAATTCACATAAAGCTAACAATAAATCCTAATCTCAAGTATAAATCATTAAACTTAACTTATAAAAGCTTAAATTATCATTTCCATGTATTTTCCATACATTTTTCTCAAATTTTTATCATGAATAGTGATTTTCGGATAAATCCCCAATGTGCTCAAAATACATGGAAAAAATAAGAAATTTTTACATAAAAGTGAAACTCTTACCTTGAGAAGATGAAATCTAACAAATTTGGCTTGATTCTATAAAGAAGGCTTCACTCTAGAAGGAGCCCTAGGTCCCAAAATCGCAAAATCTTGAGTAAGAAGATGACGGTCGGGGAAAAAATGGCATTTTTCAGCTCAAATTTTCACTTTTAATCGATTTCAAAATGGTGCTTAAGCGTGACTAGTTCGGCGCTTAGGCGCCTACCTCTTGGGTAGTCCAACGCTTAAGCGCAGGGTTTTGGTGCTTAGGCGCCGGTGCACAAATTTTGATATTTTTGATTTTAAGTGAAATGCACATCTAGCTTAAGTCAACCACACCTAAATGGTCTTATAAATCTTAATAACTTTTTTCTTCCCCTTCAACTCTACTCTTTCTAAAAATTCATTAATTTCACAAATTTGATTCAACACAAAATAACACAAAATTTTACACACAAACAAATACTTATATCATTTCATAAATAAAAACAAACACTTGTGATTCATAATTTCTTAATCCAAAGAGTCTTTGATGAGATAACTCCTGAACACATATTTCATATATTAAACAAACTCAACATTAAAAAAATCTTTAGAAAAACTTAACACTAACATCAAGACACCTAAAACAAGCAAACACTCACATCAAACAAAAAAACTAGACTCTATAATTTAACTCCATTCTTCTTCAGTGGAACAAATTTTAGCCTTTCATTTGGTTCTCATGGGGCATTTGGAATATAGATCTGATAGAACAGATGGTGGAGAAGAACTCTAGTTGAGACTTCCTCAAACCATTTATTTTTCAAGTACATAACATTGTCCACTTCTTCTATAAAACTTGTATGGATAAATTGTATTTTAAGTTGCCATCCAATATGCTCCAAATGTATGTTTTTCTCATTCACCATTGCTTCATTTGAAGCCACATTAGCCTTAATATTTGCAATCTTCTTCGTTATTCCTTCTATACTAATGGCTAGGAAATTATTGCATCACTCTTGCGCACTTTGAATAACAAAATTTTTCTTCATGACTTCTTCTTTCTTCTTCATATAAATCTCCCAAAAAGACATTTTGTAAGTTCTTACACTCTTCACTTAGACTTTAGGATGAAAATTGAAGTGGGGTGAAAATTCTCTTCATTCCATATTATTTATAGGCTTTAGATCAAGCATAAACCCACTACACATGTTCTCAAACCACTAACCCACATTTAAACCCCCTAAACCACATTTAAATCTTCTAAAAATGTAATTTAGCATATTTAGTTACCTGCCACGCTTAAGTGCGGATGCTTAATTTAGCATAGGTCTGCTTAATGTCCAACTATACATTCTAACATGTCTAAGTTATCTAATAAGGTCTTGCAGTCACACTAAATCATTATATACTAAAAATACAACTATAATTTTCTTAATCAAACACAACATCATAACATTTAAAATAGAAACACATTAATAACCATGGGTTGTCTCCCACAAAGCGCTTTGTTTAATGTCGTCAACCCGACATAACCAGTGCTTGTTCTCGTTGACCCCTATAAAATATGGTTTCGGTAAGTGAGCATTCACTATGAATGTTTTCTCAGTTTTAGGATCTTTGATATCCATAGCTCTATAGGGATAACATTTTATCACAAAAATGGGCCCATCCACTTGGACTTAAGTTTACCTAGAAATAATCTTAACCTTGCATTATATAGCAAAACTTGTTGTCTTAGCTCAAAATTTTTAGTAAGAGTCTTCTGATCATGCCACATCTTCATCTTTTCTTTATAAATCGTAGCACTCTCATAAGATTCATTCTTTATCTCTTCAAGCTTTTTTAATTGCAATAGTCTTTTCTCACCAGCATCCTTTAAATTATAATGAAATTCCTTAATAGCTCAATATGTTTTATGCTCAAGTTCAACTAGTAAATGACAAGCTTTCCCAAATATTAGTATATTGGGGACATTCCTATAGGAGTTCTATATGCAGTCCTATAAACATAATATAGTTTGACTGACCAATCCATTTTTGTTGGATTCACAAATTTTTTAGTTTCCTTTTAATTTTATGATTGGATAATTCAGCCAAACCACTTGTCTGAGGATGATAAACAGTCACAATTCTTTGGTTGATTTGATATTTCTTTAATAATTTCTCAATTATTACATTTCTGAAATGACTTCTCCCGTCAGTTATGATCACTCACGACATCCCAAATCTATAAAATATATTTGTTCTTAAAAACTCTTCAACACTTTGAGCATCATATCAAGGTAAAACATCAGCTTCTATCCATTTAGATACATAGTCTACTGCTATCATAATAAATAAATTTCTGAAAGATGGTATAAATTGTCCTATGAAATCTAATCCCCACACATCAAATATCTTAACTTCCAACACAAAATTGAGGGGCATCTCATTTCTCTTAGAAATATTGCCTACTCATTGACATCGATCACAAGTTTTGATATAATCATTAACATCTCTAAAGATTGTAGGCAAATAAAATCCTGATAAAAAATTTTGTATATCGTTTTATTAACACCAAAATGTCCCCAAAAATCAAAATTATAACATCACTCACAAATACTTGTTCTAACATGTTTAAGTCAACTTTTAAGGTCTTAGAATAATCACTAAATCATTATATATTCAAAATACTACTAGAAGTTTCTAAATCACACACAATAATATAATAATAAAAACAAACACACAGATAACTATGGGTTGCCTCCCACAGACCGCTTAGTTTAACGTCGTCAGCATGATGTAACCAGTGCTTATTCTAGTTGACCCAACATCATAAAATCATTTAATTTAAGTTGGTCACCAAAAAAATAGGATTTCAATTTGTCAACATTCACTCTAAATATTTTGTCAGTTTTAGGATCTTTGATATCCACAGCTTCATAGGGATAAACTTTCATCGCAAAAAATGGGCCCATTCACCTGGACTTAAGTTTGCCTAGAAATAAACTAAAACTTGCATTATAAAGCAAACCTTGTTGCCCTAGCTGAAAATTTTTAGTAAGAATCATTTGATCATGCCACATCTTCATCTTTTCTTTGTAAATCTTAGCACTTTCATAAGATTCAATCCTTATCTCTTCAAGCTCATTTAGTTGTAATATCCTTTTCTCACTACCATCCTTCAAATTGTAATTAAATTCTTTAATAGACTCATACGCTTTATGCTTAAGTTCATCTGGTAAGTGACACACTTTGCTAAATACTAGCCTGTATGGGAACATTCCTATAGGAGTTCTATATAAGCTCACAAAGCATAGTCAAGTTTGTCTGAACAATCTTATTTAGTTAGATATATAATTTTTTCTAATATTCTTTTAATTTCATGATTGGATAATTCAGCCAAACCACTTGTCTGAGGATGATAAGCAGTAATAATTTTTTGGTTAGTATTATATTTCTTTAATAACTTCTCCATTATTTTATTTCTAAAATGACTTCCCCCATCAGTTATGATTACTCTCAGCATCCCAAATCTACAAAACATATTCGTTCTTAATAAAAATTGCAACACTTTGAGCTTCAACTTCTATTTATTTGGATACATAGTATACTACTAACAATATATATAAATTTTTGAAAGATGATTTAAATGGTCCCATGAAATCTAATCCCCAAGCATGAAATATCTCAACTTCTAACATATAATTAAGGGGCATCTCATTTCTCCTAAAAATATTGCCTACTCCTTGACATCGATCACAAGTTTTGATAGAAGTGTTAACATCTCTAAAGATTGTAGGCCAATAAATTCCATAGTGTAAAATTTTGTATGTTGTTTTATCAACAGCAAAATGTCCCCCAAAATTAGAATTATGACATTTTCAGATAATTTCATAAGTATCTTCTAAAGGTACACATCTTCGAATTATAAGAACATTTACTTGTTTATATAAAAATGGGTCATCCCAAAAATAAGTTGCAGCTTTAGATAAAAATTTCCTCTTCTGTTGGTATGTTATTCCATAAGGTATAATATCACTAATAATGAAGTTCACAATGTTTGCATACCATGGAACACACAACTCATTAATAATGAACAATCCTCCATCAGGAAAATGTTTATTAATTTTTTTTTCAAAATGGAGTGATTTTTCTTGTTGAAGCTTGGATAGATGATCAACAAATTGATTCTCAGCTCCCTTCCTATCTACTATTTTAAAGTCAAATTCTTTCATAAGAAGAATCCATCGTATCAGTCTTGGTTTTGCATCCTTTTTTTATTAAATATTTAATAGCATAATGATCTGTATGCACAACACATTTAGTTTCAATTATGTATGATATGAATTTATTAAAAGCACAAAATATTGTTAAAAACTCTTTCTCAGTTGTGGTATAATTAATTTGGTCTTCATTAAGAGTTTTACTAGCATAGTAAATTACTTTGTAGATCTTATCATGCTTTTGTCCTAAAACCACTCCAATAACATAATCAATTGCATCACACATTAATTCAAATGATTTTTCCCAATCCGGTGAAACAATAATTGGTATAGTGACTAATTTTTCTTTTAATAGCTCAAAAGCTTTTATACACATCTTTTCAAAATTAAAAATTACATCTTTTTCAAGCAAATGACATAGAGACTTAGCAATTTTTGAAAAGTCTTTAATCTATTTCCTCTAGAATCTAGCATGTACTTAAAAACTCGTAATTTCCCTCAGATTTATTGGTTAAGGTAAATTATCGATCACTTGAATTTTTGCAGGATCTACTTTCATATTATTTGGCCTAATGAATTCTCTTCAATCATTGAAATTGGTTAAGCAAAATTCATTCAAAATTGGTCTAACTTCCTTAAAATTTAGCAACTTGTTTTGCTAACATTACAAAAGGATCAGATTCATGAATATTGGCTACTTTCTTAGGATTTACCCCCTTAGAAGGCCATTGAAATATATTAGTAGCCACCTCTTCAATTAAAGGATAAGCATCATTAAATATTTTTGACATCAATGAACCACCAGCCACAGCATGATGCCTGGCGAGAGGCCAACTGCTACTAATAGTAAATATGTTGTTCAATCCCAAATAAAAAAAAATTCGGTATAAATAATTTTATTTTTTAAAATCTCTAAGCTATAAAACCTGTAATAGTAAAGCAAGTATATGTATCACTTAAGTAATAAAGGGCTCTAATGGAGTCTTAAGTATTGATCCCACTTAAAATTGAAAATTCTTGTGGTTATAACGTCAAACTCAATATTCAAACTATAAAATTAAGTAGGCAAGACAAATATAAAGTAAATTTAATGTGTGCTAAAGGAAATGCAGTTGAAAGAACTAAGTTAACTAAACTAATTGTTAAACTTCAAAAGTAAACTTATAAATACTAAAAAATGTTTTGAAACAAAGAGTTCAATTTTAAGAATGCATCCTTCCCATTTACAATGAGTTTATGGAATGTGAAGAAATTAAAATCATTTTAAAATACATATACTAAATACATATATAAAATTATATTGTGCCGAATAGGAGAAATCCTATTCCTTACCCTCTGAGAGTGCATAAAGAATATTGACTAATCTAGAGTTTGGTCCCTAAATCCATGGTTAGGTTGAGAGGATACTGGCTCTCACTTCAGAGCTCTCACTTCTCCCTTCCCAGAGGGCTAACAGTTTTGCTTTAGTTTTCAAACAACTAGACTAAATTGGGGATTTTAATTTGTCACCTTAAAATCTCTAATTCTACATGCATCGAAGAATATTTCTCTATTTATTTGTAAGCAACCCATTGGATTACATTCTCACCCATAAAATTGAATTTGACTTCTACCTTAGTGTAGAAGGCATAGCCCTTTCAGATCATATGTTTCTCAACAAATTTTAACCTTTCAAATGGCCAAATCAAAAAGTAAATGAAGGTCAGAGTTCAAATGATCACAATTTATTGACATTTAAAACCTTATAAAACAAAATTAATTCTTCATAAAACCATATCTCATTGTAGGGAGAAAGTTATAAAAGATTACTCAGAATTCATGTGAAGGATATGATAAAATACAATTTATATATATAAAAACAAGTTTACAAAACAATGAAAGAAAAGAACACAACTTATCTCAAAATCCTTCCTAAGAAAATCCATAGAAGTTCCCTTTAAGCACTTCCTCTATTTACAATCGCACTCAATTCTCTCTTAAAAGTGTAATGAAGAAGAAATCTCTCACCTTTCTTCTCCTCCTACAACCCTAGAAGAAAATCCTCCCTTCTCTCAAGCCAAAACCTCTTTCTCTCTCTCACACCCCCATTTCTTCTCTTGAATTCTCCTCTTTTTAATTAGGGCTCAAAAGGAATTAAAAATTCCCTCCAAATTTTTCCCCAAAAGTCACACCTTTTTACACCAAGAGATAAGTCCTTTCATCCAAGAGACATATCTCTTCATTACCGAGTCTTCCAAAGTTTCTAGAAGCATTTAACCACTCTATGGGACGTTCAAAATGTTTGGAGCCTTCAAAAACTGCTCAAAAATAGTCACAAACTTATTTACTTCATCTTAACTCATCTCTGACACTTTTGACGCCAGTTTCATGCCTCTAGCACCAACATAATGATGTCTGTGGTGTTGCTATATTTTGGCGCTTCAACGCCAATCTGGCGCCTCTAGCGCCGCTTAATGAAGTCTGCGCTGTTTCTGAATTCTGATGCTTCTTACGCCAATCTAGCGCCACATCTCTGTAAGATGGCGCCTCTAGCGCTAGGATTCTAAAAATCTCCCTTTGGTTCCAAATTTCCTCCTTTTTTTACTTTTTTCTCTAAATATCTAAAATTAATATAACTACAACAAAAACATGAAAATACCTTTCTTTAAAGTGCAATATCACCAAAATAAGCATAAAATGTGTACTAAAAAAATATATTATTTTGGTGTATCACAACATCGATAATAAATCTACGAGATCTAGCTAATCCATTGTAGAAGGTTTGAATTATTAACCAATCTGTTATGCATGGTGTGGACACTTTCTCAGTAGTTCTTTAAAACTTTCTCACGCTTCATAAATAGATTCCCCTTCAAACTGACAACAAGTTGTAATATCATTTCTAAGCTTCACAATTTTTTATGGTGGAAAATATTTAACAAGGAATTTCTGCACTAAATCACCCCAAGTTTTGGTAGATCTAGGTGCTAACGAATTTAGCCATATCTTATCCTTATCCCTCAGTGAGAATGGAAAAAGTCTAAGTCTTATAGCACCATAAAAAAACCATCATATTTAAATGTAGCACAAAATTCTAGAAAATTGGCATGATGTAAATTTGGGTCTTCACTTGGTGCTCCCCCAAACTGATTATTTAATATCATTTAAATAATAGCAGGTTTAAGTTTAAATAAATTAGCCACTAGAATAGGTTTTGAATACTACAATGAAGTTCATCTACTGTAGAGTTTGTAAAATCTCTTAAAGGTCTAAATTCTTAATTAATTTCAACATTTTAATTGATTTGGTTTGCCATTTCTTAAAATTTTTTATCTTTTTTTTTTGTATTTTAGATTTTTTTATTTTTTTTAATTTTCTAATAGTTCTTTCTAATTGAGAATCGTAGGGCACTAGTCCTTTAGAACCTAAACTACACATACATTACTATAAAACAACATAAAATAAAATCACACAAACAAGACCTTATATAAAAATAGCACTAGGACAATCCTATAATAATTCAAAAAGTTTAAATAAGACTTTAAGAAAAAAAAATTTGTTTTCTAAAGATTCCTTAAAAAAATTTTATTCCTCGACAATGGCGCCAAAAACTTGATCTCGTTCTTTTGGGATAATTTTACGAAGTATGTGTGATTATATTCTCAATTTTCCTTACTTATATTTCTTTCTTTACAACAACAACCAAAAGTTTCACTCTAAAGCAACTAAGAGTGCAACTATTTTATTTAAATATTGGGATACTACGCAAGTATATGTATCCTTATCAAGTGATATAAGAATTTTTAATTAAGCCTCAAATATTGAACCCATATGGGGAACTACAATCTGTTATTAAAGAATTAGATAACAAACTACTTTAAAAAATAATCTAGCCCAAACTATA
Organism: Phalaenopsis hybrid cultivar; assembly: GCA_002079205.1. Classification (NCBI taxonomy): domain Eukaryota; kingdom Viridiplantae; phylum Streptophyta; class Magnoliopsida; order Asparagales; family Orchidaceae; genus Phalaenopsis; species Phalaenopsis hybrid cultivar. The sequence continues at coordinate 156,823 of JXCR01144408.1, forward strand.
GATGGTAAAAGAATGAAAGTTTGAATCTTATTTGTAATTTTTGATAATTGAAAATTAAAACAAATAACTAACTAAATTTTATTAGATATTTGTAAGATAAAAATAATATAAATAAAATGACTTTTTCCTTATCATGAATCAATAATAAGTATAGGAATTATGTTGTGAAAGTATTCAAATTGTGTTGTGCCAAATAGGAGCAATATTATTCTTTACCCTTACTAGAGATGCTATAAAAAATGTTGGCTAATTTAAAGTTTGAATAGTCTTGAAGACGGGATAGATAGGGAAGATACTAGCTCTCACTCTAGAGTTCCCTCTTCTCCCTCCACGTGAGGGCTAACATCTCATATCTTCTAACTCTACACCCTTCAAAGTTTATTTTATTATTTATTTGCACTCAATCATATGAATTACATTCTCATCCATAAAATCTCATGTGATTCATATCATTAGTTGACTAAGACAAAACCATCACTTGTCTTACCTGTTCTTACAACAAATATTAATTGGCCAATTCAAGTAGTAAATGAAGTAAAAGATTTAAAATCATCATAACTTATTCCAACATTAAAGATTAATACTTCAAAAAAATTCCATCTAACACTTAATCACTTATCATTTTAAGGAAAAAGACAAAGAAAACAACTCAGAGTTCATGGAGAAAATATAACCACACTTAAGTTTAAAAGTAGAACTCATGTAAACACACAAGAAGTCTGAAGAAAACTTCTCTCAAATTCCTCTCCACCAAACTCTTGAAGTTCATTTGAATCTCTTATCTTCCTTTCTCTTACAGTACTCTATACTCACTATAACTTGTCTTTTTTTTTTCTCTTTAAAAGTATCCTGATTAATCTATGAGAGGGGGCCATTGGCGACTAATTGAGTCTCTGGGTGGGGGGGGGGGGGGNTACGTATCATTATCAAGTAATAATAGATTTTCTATTTAAGCTCCAAATATCGATCCCACAAGGAAGGTGTAAGTTAGCAATGATAAATTTTAATAGGAAATTTATAGAAAATCAAGTAAAATCACTCTCACTAATTTTGAATGTTGAGATTTTAACCAAACTAAATTGCTTAACTATTAGCAAAAATGGAAATGAAACTTTTAAATATTAAATAGTAATCTAAGAACTATTTTTAGGTAATGAAGATTTCATATGTGAAAAAGCATCCTTCTCACTACAATGAAACTTTGGTGAAATGAGATGAGATAAATGTTTTTAATATGTATTGTGCCAAATAGGAGCAATTTTAATTCTCTACCTTGATACAGTGCATAGAAAATCATTATTTAATCTTAGTGTTAGTCCCTAAATCCATGGCTAGGCTAGGAGGATATCGGCTCCCACTCCAAAGCTCTCACTTCCCTTCACCTGAAGGCTAACTCTCACTTTAGTTTTTAAACACTAAGACCAAATTGAGCTACTTCCCTTCACCTGAAGGCTAACTCTCGCTTTAGTTTTTAAACACTAAGACCAAATTGGGGTCCGTCACCCTAAATACTCTCCAATTTTACACCCAACAAAGAATATTTTCCTATTTATTTGCACTTAATTTCATGAACAAATTTCTCCTTCATGAAATCAAATGTCATCCTCACTCTGTTGTAGAACTCATACTCCATTTCCTGGATCATATGTTTCACAACATATTTTAACAAATCAATTGGCCAGACTGGAAAGTAAATTAAGTTCAGAGTTGAAAAATCATCACAATTTATTTTTATATTTTAATTATGACACATTCATTTTATCTCTTCATTTCATCATATCTCAGAGTAGGGGGAAAGATAGAGGGAACTACTCAGACTTCATGAGAAAGATACGACAAAGCATAAATTTCATATATAAAATAAAGTTCATATAACATTAAATAAACAAATAAACTTATCTAGAACTCTTTCTCAGAGCAAACCCTTTGTAGCCTTTCCATAGAAATGCAGGAAGAAGAACTCTCTCACTTTCCTCCTTCTTCAACACTCTTACGGAAAGTTTCACAGTAAATCTCACTACAAAAACTCTAAACTATGAAAGCAATCACTAATTGACTCCAATATTGTAGTGGAATGGAATGATGTGGAGCAAAAAATAAACGTAGAGGAGCCCATTTTCTGATGAAATTCGGCCTTAAATAGAGGCCAAGGTCAGTTCTCCAAGAGGTGCCTCAAAAAACTCTTCAAAAAATCATCCAAATACATAGAACCTTCAAGAAACAAGGTCTGTACCGCCTTTGGCGCTGTCGGTGCTGGTCTAACACCGTCGGTGTTGAGTAAAAATCTCCAGCATTGAATTGTTCTGCGTCGTCGGCGCTGACCTCAGCGCTGAGCATTTCTTCAAAAACTTAATTTTGACTCTATATTTCATCCTTTTTTCTTTGTTTTTACTTTAGGCCTTACAAAATTAACAATCTGTAAGAAAACATCAAAATACCTTCCATTAAAGTGCAATATCACAAAAAATGAGTATAAAATATGGGTCTAAAAATGCATATTTTTTTATGTATCAAGCGACACTAACTCTTTTGATCATAGATACGAGATATAAAATCCTTATTTTGATTACTGTAATCAAGTTGGGAAAATTATTCAAAATTTAACTGGAATGAAAATTATATGGAGAGAAAACCAATTATGGGAAAATAATTTAATTAGATATGTGATTGGAATAATCAGGATGACTTTGATGATGGACTTTCCTTTTGTTTTGAATTTAAAACAACCCACAAAATGAGGATAAGGAATTACTTTTTGAAGAGGTTTTGATTTAATCGACGAGTCAGTTGGAAAGTCGTAGGTTTGCAATAAGGAATATTGAAAACCAGCTACGGAAGATTATTAATTCAAATAACCGTTACCCCTAAATATTTTACTTAGTGACCATGAGATAATCCTTGAGGAGAAGAATGGTAAACAAAATAAAGCTATCCAATTAAGTAGTGGAAGAGAATTGGAGAATATGGTTTGAATAAATATTGAGTTGAGAAAAGAAGAAAAGGAGATTGAAAGATCAATGAAAGAAATTCCAAAGAAATTAGAAAAACTTATTTCATCAATAAAGATAAATATAGAAAGACCACCTCCACCATTTCCTCAGCCTCAAGTGGAAGAATCGGAAGATAGCTTGAAAAGAATGAGCAACCTAGTAGAATTTGATCCATAATCTGAAAACCTAGAGAGAATCTGATCCAAAATTTTGGAGATCTTGAACTATCATATAGAGAACCATTTCTTATAAATTTCAAAGATGACATTAATATGAAAATTAAGAAAATCATTAGAAGTATACTTGATCTAGAATGTATTATGCAGAATTTTAATCGAAATCAATCTGAAACAAAAAGTGGCTTAAAAACTAAAATTCAAGGAATTAGTAGGAATCTCTAGATTTGGATAATTTGTTGTTGTTGATAAAGGATTATTTAAATGAAATTTTGTTCCAAAAGGAATCATTAATTGGGCTGACGACATTAAACCAAGCACTTTATGGGAGGCAACACATAGTTATCAGTGTGATTTTATTTAGTATGCTTGAGAGTTATGATTGTTAGTGTTATATTATGTTTGCTTTATTGTGGATTGATCAGTTTGATTGAAGTTAGTGGATGTTTGGATTGTTTTTGGATCGATATAATCTTTGTGTCATGAGGGAGGTGATTCCTTAACTTTTTATTATTGCTCGACTCGTTTATGTTCTCTTGTAGTAGTTGGATAAACAAATCCACTATGACTCAAGTCTCAACACTTGAGTTTTACAAGAGACATCTTGAATTTGAACAGTGACAATTCCATATCAATTTTGTTACTTCCTTTCTTTGACCTTGTTTTCATTTGGTAGGAGTCGTGAACCTATTTGATGAGCAATAAGTGGATGATCTTACACTACCCTTATAACTGTTAGAGGTCCTTAATTAAAAGTATAAGGTGACACCTGAGGCTGGTGCTTGAGAGCAAATATATTAGGGATAATCATATCCATGGGATTAGACTCTATAAAATCATTTATAAATACCCAATTTATTAATGTAGTGATTACGTTAGAAACCAGAAGTAAGGTAATGAGCTGCGACGAGTTAAATGAAGAATTGACCTCATTTATCATGTTCGTTTGTGTTCGTATTATAACAATATAGACATTTGCAGAACTTATATATATATATATATATATATATANAATATTAATCCCACGGTGAAGGTGTAAGTTAGCAATGATAAATTTTAACAGAAAATTTACAGAAAATCAAATGAAATCACTATCACTAATAGAAATGGAAATGCAAATTTTTAATAATAATTACTAATCTACTAACTATGTTTATGTAATGAAGATTTGTTATGTGAAAAAACATCCTTCCCACTACAATGAAATTCTGGTGAAAATGAGATGAGATAAATGTTTTTAATATGTATTGTGACAAATGGGAGTAAGTTTAATTCTCTACCCTATTACAGTTCATAGAAAATCATTGGCTAATCTTAGGTTTAGTCCCTAAATCTGTGACTAAGCTAGGAGGATATCGGCTCCCACTCTACAGCTCCTACTACCCTTCACTTGAAGGCTAACTCTAGCTTTAGTTTTTAAACACTAAGACCAAATTGAGGATTTTAGTCTGTCACCCTAAAGATTCTCCCAATAAGAAATATTTCCCTATTTATTTGCAATTAATTTCATGAACAAATTTCTCCTTCATGAAATCAAATGCAATCCTCACTTTGTTGTAGAACTCGTACTCCATTTCCCGGATCATATGTTTCACAACATATTTTAATAAATTAATTGGCCAGACTGAAAGGTAAATTATGTTTGAATTTGAAAAATCATCACAATTTATTTTATATTTTAATTGTGGCACATTCATTTTATCTCTTCATTTCACCATATCTCAGAGTAGGGGGAAAGATAGAGGGAACTACTCAGACTTCATGAGAAAGATATGACAAAACACAAATTTCATATATAAAATATAGTTCATACAATACTAAATAAATAAACAAACTTATCTGGAACTCTTTCTCAAACCAAATCCTTTGTAGCCTTTCGTTAGAAATGCGGGAAGAAGAATTCTCTCACTTTTCTCCTTCTCCAACACTTTTACGGAAAGTTTCACACTAAATCTCACCACAAAAATTCTAAAATATGAAAATAAAATCACTAATTAACTTCAATATGGTAGTGGAATTGAATGGTGTGGAGCGAAAAATGAGAGTATAGAAGTGAAAAACATAGAGGAGCTCATTTTCTGATGAAATTCAGCCCTAAAAAGAGCCCAAGGTCGGTTCTCCAAGAGGTGCCTCCAAAAACTCTTCAAAAAGTCATCCAAACACATCAAACCTTTTAGAAATGGGGTCTGCACCGCCTTTGGCACCGTCGCCACTGAGTAAAAATCTTCAGTGTTAAATCGTTCTGCGTCGTCGACGCTACCGGCACTGAGCATTTCTTAAAAAACTTAATTTTGACTCTAAATGTCATCCTTTTTGCTTTCTTTTTATTTTAAGCCATAGAAATCAACAACCTGCAACAAAACATCAAAATACCTTCCATTAAAGTGAAATATCACCAAAAATAGGTATAAAATATGGGTCTAAAAATGCATATATTTTCAGTGTATCCACCAACATATTCCCCTATTTAATATGATGAATTAAATAGAGTTTATATTAAGTTGTGTTCTTGAAATTTTCCTATAAAGTCAAGCCCTTTTAGTTACATACAACTTAGATAACCAAAGTCATGTAAGAAAACTCTTGAAAAAAATCAGGTGATACTGTCTTCAAGAATTTCAAAGGATAGGACATTTCAAAGAGATCGGACAAAGAGGTGTGAGAAGGGAATGACTCAAATTTGGAATATTTAGTTTTGGAATCCAAAGGAAGAAGAACAAGGGGATTTCATGGATCCTGAGGATAACCTTGGTGACTTCCCAAGCTATCCAATGGTTTGGCATCAACTTCAAGAAGAAACTATGTGTTTCATCCTGCCAATTTTATTAGTTAGGGCTTACATTTGTGTGAAACGATCACACAAATGGCCTAGAAGATGTGAGGATTTAGGTTGTGATGAACAACAACCTCAAAATCATAAAGTGAGTAAGGGCTTATATTGTAAAGCAGAGCCATACAAAGGCCTAAATAAAATATGAGGATTTATGTCGCACTAGACTGACAACCTCAAAATCCTATGTCTTATTGTTTAATTCTAAGGAATGGTTTAGCTGGTGTAAACATGTTTTACTATTGAAGATGGTCATGCTGCACACAATGCTAGATCCAAGCTCCTTTCATGGTGAGTTTAAATTTTCTAATGTATCATGTCCTGAAGTCAAATCAAATGTTTCCTAAGGTTATGACTATTTAAATATTATGGGGGATGTTAACGTTGATTGGAGGAACGTCGGTTAGGATCCCACGGTTCCCTTATTCTGGTACCACTTTTTTCCTTGGATTCATTTAGCCCAAATGAATTTACTAAAATCAACTTAATGAGCTCAATACTCTCATTTAGACTGTGAGAAATTTCATTAGCAACCGTAGGTTACCTCCTTCAAGGGATTTTTGATCATTAGTTAAAGATGTTTTAATTCAGTTGCAAATTTTGTGTTGTTGTGGTTGTGATTAAATTTTCAGTTGTCTTATATTTTGACTATTGTGGCAGTATATTTTATCATTTTTTACTTTCTTAATTTTGGTTTTGGTTTCAGTTTTGTGGCTATCCTAAAAGTTTCAGTTTTGACATGCAGGGTGACCATGTTGTTTAGCATGCCAGTTTATGGGCAAGAAACAAGAGGTGCAAAATAAAAAATAAATTGCAATGGAATAACATAAAAGTGTACCTGTTAATTCCTCCCATTCCTCCACCTGAAAAGTCAGTATATGCAAAGCATATATATAATTTTGCAAGAATTAAAACATGCTTGTAGTAAAAGCAGAGAACACATGTTTGAGGTGTGTCTACCCTGGTGAGTCTAATTTGTTCATCTATGGGGATGAACCCATCAACCAAATCATAATATGTCCAAGTGTCCTCTGAGATTCTCAAAGGATCATGAAAAGGACTTGGGTAATACCCTAGACATTTCACAGTCCCTCGAATCGTCTCAAGTTCATTTCGGTCTTATTATGTTTGTTATGTGGTTCAACTAATTCATATTTCTTATTTTCAATGAACCTTGATGTTTTGATTATCCCTTTAAATTGGTTAATTATCATTTGATGTTTCACATACGAATTATACGGGTAAAGGCCCTTAGGGGCAATTTGGCTTAATTAAGGGACTAAGCCAGTTTGATTTTTAAAGATGAACTTGCAGTGTTTTTAAAAAAAAAAGTTTCAAATTAATTATAGGTCATGTTTTAAACCTCATTAGACAAAATTTTGATTAATCCTAGTTCATTACTAAGTCCGTAAAACTTAATGGGTAGATTTGTAATTTTTAGGAAAATTTTGAATATTTATACTTTTAACCCTTATCAAGAATCATATCATCATTTTAAAACCATTAATTAGGGTTTTAAATCAGTGAGTTATGATCTCCCAAAGTCAAACCCTAACCTCAATATCTTTTTATTTAATTGCTCTTCCAAATTTCTTCAATTTGGGAAATTACAAATTTATCCTTAATGAGACCAAAGTGAGATTGGTTGCTACCTTTCATCCCTTTCATGTTTCAATCATCAAGACATGTCAATTAAGATCATTTATGACCCATTTACCCTTTGGTTAGGCCTAAATATTAATTAAGGCTTAAATTTCAAAATGACCCTTTTGCCCTTAAGGCCTTAACACCTCATAATTCATTAAATCAAACTCAAATGACTTTATGATTTCATGTTACACTACTCATGGGATAACTAAAACATCAGAGGAGAAAATGTGATTTTTTTTGAATTTATTTAATTTTATAATTATTTTTTTTTTTGAAAATAGGGATTTTTATATAAATTAAAAAACTTAACCAAAACAAAGCTTCTATCCTTAAGAAAAATATTGGAGGTTCGCTTAAGTCATAGAACCACTTGGACCAAATAAAAATTTAATAACTTAACCAAAACAAAGCTTCTATCCTTAAGAAAAATTTTGTAGGTTCACTTAAGTTAGAGAACCACTTAGACCAATTTTCATGATTTTTAGATGTTTAATTAAATTATTAAAATTATTTGTTTGTTTTGAGTATAATTAAATATAAAATATTATTCAAGTGAAAANAAATAAAATCCTGATTAAAAATTTTGTATGTCGTTTTATCAACACCAAAATGTCCCCCAAAATTAAAATTATAACATCAATCACAAATACTTGTTCTAACATGTTTAAGTCAACTTTTAAGGTCTTAGAATAATCACTAAATCATTAAATATTCAAAATACTACTAGAATTTTCTAAATCACACACAACAATATAATAATAATAACAAACACACAGATAACTATGGGTTGCCTCCTACAGACCGCTTAGTTTAACGTCGTCAGCACGATGTAACCAGTGCTTATTCTAGTTGACTCAACATCATTAAATCATTTAATTTAAGTTGGTCACCAAAAAAGTAGGATTTCAACCTGTGAACATTCACTCTAATTATTTTGTCAGTTTTAGGATCTTTGATATCCACAGCTTCATAGGGATAAACTTTAATCGCAAAAAATGGGCCCATTCACCTGGACTTAAGTTTGCCTAGAAATAAACTAAAACTTGCATTATAAAGCAAACCTTGTTGCCCTAGCTGAAAATTTTTAGTAAGAATCATTTGATCATGCCACATCTTCATCTTTTCTTTGTAAATCTTAGCACTTTCATAAGATTCAATCCTTATCTCTTCAAGTTCATTTAGTTGTAATAATCTTTTCTCACTACCATCCTTCAAATTGTAATTAAATTCTTTAATAGCCTAATATGCTTTATGCTTAAGTTCAACTAGTAAGTGACACACTTTCCTAAATACTGGCCTGTATGGGAAAATTCCTATAAGAGTTCTATATGTAGTCATATAAGCTCACAAAGCATAGTCAAGTTTGACTGAACAATCTTATTTAGTTAGATATATAAATTTTTCTAATATTCTTTTAATTTCAAGATTGGATAATTCAGCCAAACCACTTGTCTGAGGATGATAAGCAGTAATAATTTTATGGTTAATATTATATTTCTTTAATAACTTCTCCATTATTTCATTTCTGAAATGACTTCCCTCATCAGTTATGATTACTCTCAGCATCCTAAATCTACAAAACATATTCGTTCTTATTAAAAATTGCAACACTTTGAGCTTCAACTTCTATTTATTTGGATACATAGTATACTACTAACAATATATATAAATTTTCGAAAGATGATTTAAATGGTCCCATGAAATCTAATCCCCAAGCACCAAATATCTCAACTTCTAACATATAATTAAGGGGCATCTCGTTTCTCCTAAAAATATTGTCTACTCCTTGACATCGATCACAAGTTTTGATAGAAGTGTTAACATCTCTAAAGATTGTAGGCCAATAAATTCCATATTGTAAAATTTTGTATGTTGTTTTATCAACACCAAAATGTCCCCCAAAATTAGAATACAGATAATTTCATAAGTATCTTCTAAAGGTACACATCTTCGAATTATAAGAACATTTCCTTGTTTATATAAAAATGGGTCATCCCAAAAATAAGTTGTAGCTTTAGATAAAAATTTCCTCTTTTGTTGGTATGTTATTCCATAGAGTATAATATCACTAATAATGAAGTTCACAATGTTTGCATACCATGGAACGCACAACTCATTAATAATGAACAATTCTTCATCAGGAAAATGTTTATTAATTTTTTTTCAAAATGGAGTGATTTTTCTTGTTGAAGCCTCGACAGATGATCAACAAATTGATTCTGAGCTCCCTTCCTATCTACTATTTTAAAGTCAAATTCTTGCATAAGAAGAATCCATCGTATCAGTCTTGGTTTTGCATCTTTTTTTTCATTAAATATTTAATAGCATAATGATCTGTATGCACAACACATTTAGTTTCAATTATGTATGATATGAATTTATTAAAAGCACAAAATGTTGACTTTTCAATTCAATTCAGTTCAAAATTACTTGAAATCCTTTCAAAACTCTTCATGACATCTTGCTACACCCAATTAAACAATTAATTGAACCAAGGTTTAGTCCAAATTCATCCCCAATTCTAAAAGCCTAAGCTCATAAGTCATTCAAAAAAGCATAAAATTCAATTAAAAGCCCACATGACAACTTTTTTCCTCATCATTCATTTAATCAAAATCATACCATAAGCTTAAAATTCATGCCAAAATTATTCCAATGGAAACCTCATGACAAACTTCATAAAAATACCCCATGGATTCAAAAATCCCTTCTCATGCAAATTGACCAAGCCAAGGACAAGCCATGAAGCCATCCCCAAGCTCTAGATGAGCCATATGAGTCTTTGCCACCTCACCAAACTATTAATGGAAAAAGGAGGAGCCACTTTCAAGCTCCTTTAATAAATTTTTAAACCACTTTAATGATACACTTTAACCCATGTTGAGTCAAATCCAATGGATGAGGACTTCTCCACAGCATTTCAGCTGGCTCACCTAACCTTGGTCAGCCTTAAGGAGCCATTCAAGCCCATTCCAATGAAGCTTAACCAAATATAAAACCAACCTAGCCCAAAGACTTTTAAACTTAAATCAATCACCCTTACCCATGCACAAACCTAATTGGCTGCACATTAGCCCACCGCTAATCATCCTCAGTGGGATGATGACCTAAGCTTGGTCGACCGACCGCCTTGGCTGACGCAAATCCCAAACCCAAGAGCCCCACGTAGGCCAAAACAAAAATTAAACCAATCCAATTAGCCATTGGAGCCTTTCTGCCCTCTATTTAGGCATCATCCCAGCCACCTCAGCTTGGCCTGAGAGCCACCATGGCCCCTTCTATTTAAACTCACCCCCCACGACCAAGGGAGGAGTTTTTTAAATTCCTGGTGGAAACCCTGACAAATTGTTCCCAGAGATTCTTCAAGACTTCCTAAGTTAAATACAACCATCTTACAACCCTCAAACCTAATGCGTGGGCTCAATTTTGGAGCTCAAAATTAGGTCGAAACTAGGACATAATTCCACACAGCTCCACAGTGCACCAAAGTCAAATTAATTGCACCTACACCATCCCCTGAGTGAAAGAAGAAGATCCCCCATCAAAGCCCCATCACCAGACTGCCCTAGCATAGACTTTGATAACACCCAAAATTGTCCTTGGTTGAAATCATACATAGGAAATTCACCACAGCCCAAAGCTTCATCTAGGAACTCTATGGACTCAACTCAAGCTTTTGGAAGCACTCAGTCAAGGCCATAACTCTTGGGCAAAAATATTGAACTCTCCCCTTAAACCGAGCCTATTTTAATTCTCCTTGATCATAGATTTGATTCAAGACTAGATTAATCGTATAGATATGTTCTCTTAGTCTAGGCACATCTGTAGAAATAGTTTTGATTTAGTATCAAGCGAGATATTACATCTAGAATTTGGATGACTTACGAGTTTAGTTCATCAGGGAAGATGACAGAGGACTGTCTAATTGCGCACTTATTCAATGGACGATCATGATGGAGCTGGACGAGGATATTAGACATGAACTACGGGCTAACTAAGCGCTGAGGTGTCTGACTGCATTGAACAACAAAGTGCCGCGTGGAAAGTTCAGAGATGCCAAAATTGAGGTGGTGCCGCAGTGGATAAATATAAAAATTAGGTTTTTCTGATTTATTTAAATGACTAAAACTTCAAAAATCCACAACTTTTTATAGAAAAGTCATAAAAATAAAATAAAAATACCCTCATGCATAGTGAACAGAGGAGAACAATGTGGAAATGGTTTTATGTTTGTTTAATGCATGTATTATTTTTAAGTAATTAAATAGTGTATTTTTTATATGAATTCTCCATTTACATGGACATTTCACCATGACTTAATTTTTGGGGCTTTGATTCTCTGTCACGAGGGATCTTCCCTGATTTTTTCAAGGTCAGGGGAGGTCTCTAAACAGAGATCTCTATTTTTCAAGCATGTCATGTCTGTTTTGGTAAAATAATTATAAAAATTAAAATTTTGATCAGAAACATACAAAACTTGTTTTGGAAGATTCATTGTGGTCAGAGACCCTAGAAAAAGTACAAACTTGGTTTAACCGATTAAAAATAACTCTAAATGTCATTAAAAGCTAAAAATGAAATGTAATTATATTAGACAAAATATAAAATTAAATGACACAAAACTATTCTCTACTATAATTTAATTCCAGAGGAACACCCCATAAAAAATTCAAGTTCATTGGAATTAATTTGACCACTAAAATGGATTAACTAAGTGAAATTACATTTTTGGCACTAAATTNATACAAACTTGGTTTAACCGATTAAAAATAACTCTAATTGTCATTAAAAGCTAAAAAAGAAATGTAATTAAATTAGACAAAATATAAAATTAAATGACACAAAGCTATTCTCTACTATAATTTAATATCAGAGGAACACCCCATAAAAAAATCAAGTTCATTGGAATTAATTTGACCACTAAAATGGATTAACTAAGTGAAATTACATTTTTGGCACTAAATTAATTATAATAATTAAAATATATTTTAAAAAATAACCAAATTAGTTTTGAGAGCTCCTTATGACTAGAGGAACTTGAGAAAAATAAAAGTGAAATTAAAAGAAATACTTCATTTTTAAAGCTATTTTTAAATATTTAAATAAATAAAAATAATTAAAAAACATAAAAATTACAAAATTGTAGAAAAGGCACTAAAATGTCACATTTGGCTTCCTGATCACTTAGGACCAATTAAAATAATTTTCCTAGTTTCTTAAGTCAAGATATTAATTTCTAAAGGCTTAAAAGGAATTTTCTTTAATGTTTGATTAAAATAATTCTAATAATTAAAATATAAACCACAAAAATATGAAATTTATTTCTCTAGGTTTTTTGAACTTAGAGAGATTTAATAAAAATATAAAATTTAATTTTTCACTTGAATAATATTTNTACATTTTTGGCACTAAATTAATTATAATAATTAAAATATATTTTAAAAAATAACCAAATTAGTTTTGAGAGCTCCTTATGACTAGAGGAACTTGAGAAAAATAAAGTGAAATTAAAATAAATACTTCATTTTTAAAGCTATTTTTAAATATTTAAATAAATAAAAATAATTAAAAATCATAAAAATTACAAAATTGTAGAAAAGGCACTAAAATGTCACATTTGGCTTTCTCATCACTTAGGACCAATTAAAATAATTTTCCTAATTTCTTAAGTCAAGATATTAATTTCTAAAGGCTTAAAAGGAATTTTCTTTAATGTTTCATTAAAATAATTCTAATAATTAAAATATAAACCACAAAAATATGAAATTTGTTTCTCTAGGTTTTTGAACTTAGAGAGATTTAATAAAAATATAAAATTTAATTTTTCACTTGAATAATATTTTATATTTAATTATACTCAAAACAAACAAATAATTTTAATAATTTAATTAAACCTCTAAAAATTATGAAAATTGGTCAAAGTGGTTCTCTAACTTAAGTGAACCTCCAAAATTTTTCTTAAGGATAGAAGCTTTGTTTTGGTTGAGTTATTAAATTTTTATTTGGTCCAAGTGGTTCTATGACTTAAGCGAACCTCAAATATTTTTCTTAAGGATAGAAGCTTTGTTTTGGTTAAGTTTTTAAATTTATATAAAAATCCCTATTTTCATAAAAAAAAAATTATAAAATTAAATAAATTAAAAAAAATCACATTTTCTCCTCTGATGTTTTAGTTATCCCATGAGTAGTGTAACATGAAATCATAAATTCATTTGAGTTTGATTTAATGAATTATGAGGTGTTAAGACCTTAAGGTCAAAAGGGTCATTTTGAAATTTAAGCCTTAATTAATATTTAGGCCTAACCAAAGGGTAAATGGGTCATAAATGATCTTAATTGGCATGTGTTGATGATTGAAACATGAAAGGGATGAAAGGTAGCAACCAATCTCACTTTGGTCTAATCAAAATTATGTTAATGAACTAGGATTAATCAAAATTTTGTCTAATGAGGTTTAAAACATAACCTATAATTAATTTGAAACTTTTTTTTTTAAAAACACTGTAAGTCCATCTTTAAAAATCAAACTGGCTTAGTCTCTTAATTAAGCCAAATTGCCCCTAAGGGCCTTTACCCGTGTAATTCGTATGTGAAACATCAAATGATAATTAACCAATTTAAAGGGATAATCAAAACATCAAGGTTCATTGAAAATAAGAAATATGAATTAGTTGAACCACATAACAAACATAATAAGACCGAAATGAACTTGAGACAATTCGAGGGACTGTGAAATGTCTAGGGTATTACCCAAGACCTTTTCATGATCCTTTGAGAATCTCGGAGGACAATTGGACATATTATGATTTGGTTGATGGGTTCATCCCCATAGATGAACAAATTAGACTCACCAAAGTAGACACACCTCAAACATGTGTTCTCTGCTTTTACTACAAGCATGTTTTAATTCCTGCAAAATTATATATATGCTTTGCATATACTGACTTTTCAGGTGGAGGAATGGGAGGAATTAACAGGTACACTTTTATGTTATTCCATTGCAATTTATTTTTTATTTTGCACCTCTTGTTTCTTGCCCATAAACTGGCATGCTAAACAACATGGTCACCCTGCATGTCAAAACTGAAACTTTTAGGATAGCCACAAAACTGAAACCAAAACCAAAATTAAGAAAGTAAAACAAGATAAAATATACTGCCACAATAGTCAAAATATAAGACAACTGAAAATTTAATCACAAACAAGACAAAACAAAATTTGCAACTGAATTAAAACATCTTTAACTAATGATCGGAAATCCCTTGAAGTAGGTAACCTACGGTTGCTAATGAAATTTCTCACAGTCTAAATGAGAGTATTGAGCTCATTAAGTAGATTTTAGTAAATTCATTTGGGCTAAGTGAATCCGAAGAAAAAAGTGGTACCAGAATAAGGGAACCGTAGGATCCTAACCGACATTGCTCCAATCAACTTTAACATCCCCCATAATATTTAAATAGTCATAACCTTAGGAAACATTTGATTTGACATCAGGACTTGATACATTAGAAAATTTAAACTCACCATGAAAGGAGCTTGGAGCTAGCATTGTGTGCAACATGACCATCTTCAATAGCAAAACATGTTTACACCAGCTAAACCATTCCTTAGAATTAAACAACAAGCCATAGGATTTTGAGGTTGTCAGTCTAGTGCGACATAAATCCTCATATTTTATTTAGGCCTTTGTATGGCTCTGCTTTACAATATAAGCCCTTACTCACTTTATGATTTTAAGGTTGTTGTTCATCACAACCTAAATCCTCACATCTTCTAGGCTATTTGTGTGATCGTTTCACACAAATATAAGCCCTAACTAATAAAATTGGCAGGATGAAACACATAGTTTCTTCTTGAAGTTGATGCCAAACCATTGGATAGCTTGGGAAGTCACCAAGGTTATCCTCAGGATCCATGAAATCCCCTTGTTCTTCTTCCTTTGGATTCCAAAACTAAATATTCCAAATTTGAGTCATTCCCTTCTCACACCTCTTTGTCCGATCTCTTTGAAATGTCCTATCCTTTGAAATTCTTGAAGACA
>JXCR01144408.1:173087-189502 GCA_002079205.1 Phalaenopsis hybrid cultivar
TATCTTTCCCCCTACTCTGAGATATAGTGAAATGAAGAGATAAAATGAATGTGCCACAATTAAAATATAAAATAAATTGTGATGATTTTCAACTTCAAACATAATTTACCTTTCAGTCTGGCCAATTAATTTATTAAAATATGTTGTGAAACATATGATCCGGGAAATGGAGTATGAGTTCTACAACAAAGTGAGGATCACATTTGATTTCATGAAGGAGAAATTTGTTCATGAAATTAACTGCAAATAAATAGGGAAATATTTCTTATTGGGTGTAAAATTGGAGAATCTTTAGGGTGAAAGACTAAAATCCTCAATTTGGTCTTAGTGTTTAAAAACTAAAGCTAGAGTTAGCCTTCAAGTGAAGGGAAGTAGGAGCTCTGGAGTGGGAGCTGATATCCTCCTAGCCTAGTCACAGATTTAAGGACTAAACCTAAGATTAGCCAATGATTTTCTATGAACCGTAATAGGGTAGAGAATTAAACTTACTCCCATTTATCACAATACATATTAAAAGCATTTATCTCATCTCATTTTCACCAGAATTTCATTGTAGTGGGAAGGATGCTTTTTTACATAAAAAAATCTTCATTACATAAACATAGTTAGTAGATTAGTAATTATTATTAAAAATTTGCATTTCTATTTTGCTAATATTTAAGTATTTAGTTTGGTTAATATCTCAACATTCAAAATTAGTGATAGTGATTTCATTTGATTTTCTGTAAATTTTTTGTTAAAATTTTATCATTGCTAACTTACACCTTCACCGTGAGATTAATATTTGGGGCTTAAATAGAAAGTCCATTATTACTTGATAACGATATGTATACTTTCATAGAATCCCATTATTAATTGCTTATAATTTATATATATATTTTACACAACTTACTTTTCATAAAAGTATCAAGTTTTTGGGGCTGTAATGGTGTCAACTTCATAAACCCTTACACACAAAAAATTCGGGATCAAGTTTTTGGAGTCGTTGCCGGGGAAGGTAACGGTTAAATTTAATTAGATTAAATAGTTTTGTTAAATTTGGAAATTTTGATAATATATATAAATATACAAATTTATAAAAACATAAAAAAAATATTAAAAAAAATCNTTTTTGGGGTTGTAATGGTGTCAACTTCATAAATCCTTACACACACAAAATTCGGGATCAAGTTTTGGAGTCGTTGCTGGGGAAGGTAATGGTTAAATTTAATTAAATTAAATAGTTTTGGTAAATTTGGAAATTTAGATAATATATATAAATATACAAATTTATAAAAACATAAAAAAAATATTAAAAAAAATCCAAAAAGAAATTTAATTAAGATTGTATTTTTAAAAAAATTTTACCTTGTTTGCTTTATTTGTTTATACGAAATACTGGATTTGAAGGTTTATTACCTTACAATTAAGAATTAGAATGTACTATTAGAAAAATTTGAAAACAACAAAGAGAAACTAAAAATTTGAAAGAAATGGTGAATAATATAAAAAATTCAATAAATGAAAATCGACAAAGACCTTTAAAAGATTATGCAAATCAACAGCAGATGAACTTCATTAACTATTCAAAATCCAAATGTTGTTGATAATTCATTTGAGCTTAAACCTGCTACTATCCAAATGGAACAAAATAATCAGTTTGGAGGATCACCTACTGAAGATCTTAACTTACATCTTACTAGTTTTCTTGAAATTTGTGCTACATTTAAATATGCAAAGTGTCTAATGATGTTGTTAGGCTTAGAATTTTTCCTTCTTCATTAAGGGATAAAGCCAAGGCTTGGTTAAATTCATTAACATCTGGATCTATTAGAACTTGGTTAGAAATATCTCAAAAATTCTTGATTAAATATTTTTTGCCCTAAAAAACCGCTAAGCTTAGAAATGATATTGCATCTTTTTGTCAGTTTGAAGGGGAATCGATATATGAANGAGTGTCTAATGATGTTGTTAGGCTTAGAATTTTTCCTTTTTCATTAAGGGATAAATCTAAGGCTTGGTTAAATTTATTAACATCTGGATAGATTAGAACTTGGTTAGAACTATCTCAAAAATTCTTGATTAAATATTTTTTGCCCTTAAAAACCGCTAAGCTTAGAAATGATATTGCATCTTTTTGTCAGTTTGAAGGGAAATCAAAATATGAAGCCTGAGAAAGATTGAAGAATCTTCTTAGAAAATGTCCACACCATGCTTTTCCAGATTGGTTAATAATTCAAACCTTTTACAATGGANATTTAAGAATCTTCTTAGAAAATGTCCACACCATGCTTTTCCAGATTGGTTAATAATTCAAACCTTTTACAATGGATTGGTAGGATCATTAAGATTTGTTATAGATGCTGTTGTGGGTGGATCATTAATGTCAAAACCTTTTGAAGAAGCATATTCTTTAATTGAAGAAATGACTACTAATAATTTTCAATGGCCCTCTGAAGGGGTAAATTCTAAAAGAATAAATAGTATTCATGATTCTGATGCAATGTCTGTTTTGGCATCTCAAATTGCTGCTATTTCTAAAAAGATTGATCAAATAGCAGTGAACTATTCTCAAATACCCCCAATATNCAGAGTAAACAGTATCATGATTCTGATGCAATGTCTGTTTTGACATCTCAAATTGCTGCTATTTCTAAAAAGATTGATCAAATAGCAGTGAACTATTCTCAAATACCCCCAATATTAGAGAAAAATTCACTACGATAGATTATTGATACTCAACAATCTTATGAAACTTTAAACGCTATAAATAATGGAAATAAAAATATCTATTCTAATTATTTTAACCCTGGATGGAAAAATCACCCTAATTTTAGTTGGAATAATTATAATAATTCGGTGAATCCATCTAAAAATCTAAATAATCAAGGAAATCTTAGTTTTCGACCTTATTATCCTCCATGATATAACTCCAATCCTAGCCCATAAGTTAAGGAAAAGAAGTTGATAATGGAAGAAGTGATGTAGAATATGGGAAATCAAATCAGAATCAAGGGGCTGCTATTAGAAATATTGAAAATCAATTAGGACATATTGCTACTGCACTTAGTAACAGACCTTCTGGAATTCTTCTGAGTACTGTAGAACTTAATCTAAAAGATCAAAATAATGGGCAAATTAAAGATATTAAATTACAAAGTGGAAAAGAAATTGAAACAGGGATCCAAAGAGAAACTGAAGTTGATGAAGAGAAGGAAGAAATGGAAAATGATAAACAGGAAAATGAACAAACATAGGTTCCTATAAAAAAACCATTACCTCCATTTTGTCAAAGATAGAAGCAGAAAAATAAAGGTAAACAATTAACAAAAGTTTTGAAAATCCTTAAGAAGTTAATGATAAATATTCCTTTTGTTGAAGCTTTGGAACAATGCCAAGTTATGCAAAATTTATAAAGGAAGTACTAAATAAGAAAAGGAAGTTTACAGATCATGAGACCGTTGCACTCAGTGAAGAGTGTAGGGATGTACTAAATAAGAAAAGGAAGTTTACATATCATGAGATCGTTGCACTCAGTGAAGAGTGTAGTGCTATTATTCAGAAAAAGCTTCCTGAAAATTTAAAAGATCCTGGTAGCTTTACAATACTTTGTTCAATTAGTGAAAAGTTTTATGGAAAGGCTTTATGTGATTTAGGAGCGAGTATCAATCTTTAGTGAAATTGCACTTTAATGGAAGGTATTTTGACATTTTCTTGCAGGTTGTTGATTTTTATGGCTTAGAACAAAAAGAAAGCAAAAAAGATGAAATTTAGAGTCAAAATTTAGTTTTTGAAGAAATGCTCAGCGCCGGCAGCCCCGAGGTCAATGCCGACGGCGCAAAACAATTTAACGCTGAAGATTTTTACTCAACTCCGACGGCGCCAGACCAGCACCGACGGTGCCAAAGGTGGTGCAGACCCCGTTTCTAGAAGGTTTGGTGTATTTGGATGACTTTTTGAAGAGTTTTTGGAGGTACCTTTTGGAGAACCAACCTTGGGCTCTATTTGGGGCCGAATTTCCTCAGAAAATGGGCTCCTCTATGTTCATTTTTTGCTCCACACCATTCCATTCCACTGCCATATTGGAGTCAATTAGTGATTTTTCTTTCATAGTACAGTTTTTGTGGTGAGATTTTGTGTGAAACTTTCTATAAGAGTGTTGGAGAACGAGAAAAGTGAGAGAATTCTTTTTCCCGCATTTCTAAGGAAAGGCTACAAAGGATTTGCTTTGATATAAGTTTGTTTCGCTTTTCTAAGGAAAGGCTACAAAGGATTTGCTTTGAGAAAGAGTTTCAGATAAGTTTGTTTGTTTATTTAGTGTTGTATGAACTTTATTTTATATATGAAATTTGTGTTTTGTTGTATCTTTCTCATGATTGGGTAATTCCCTCTATCTTTCCCCCTACTCTGAGATATGGTGAAATGAAGAGATAAAATGAATGTGCCATAATTAAAATATAAAAAAAATTGTGATGATTTTTCAACTCTAAACTTAATTTACTTTTCAGTCTCGCCAATTAATTTGTTAAAATATGTTGTGAAACATATGATATGGGAAATGAAGTATGAGTTCTACAATAGAGTGAGGATCACATTTGATTTCATGTAGGAGGAATTTGTTCATAAAATTAATTGCAAATAAATAATGAAATATTCTTTGTTGGGTGTTAAATTGGGGAATCTTTAGGGTGACAGACTACAATTCCCAATTTGGTCTTGGTGTTTAAAAACTAAAGTGAGAGTTAGCCTTCAGGTGAAGGGAAGTGGGAGTTGTGGAGTGGGAGCTGGTATCCTCCTAGCCGAGCCACGGATTTAGGGACTAAACCTAAAATTAGCTAATGATTTTCTATGCAATGTATCAGAGTAGAGAATTAAAATTGCTCCTATTTGGTATAAAACATATTAAAAACATTTATCTCATCTCATTTTCACCAGAATTTCATTGTAGTGGGCAGGATGCTTTTTCATGTAAAAAATCTTCATTACATAAACATAGTTAGTAGATTAGTAATTATTATTCAAATATTGCATTTCCGTTTTGCTAATAGTTAAGTAATTTAGTTTGGTTAATATCTCAACATTCAAAATTAGTGACAGTGAGTTAGTTTTATTTTCTGTAAATTTCTTGTTAAATTTTATAATTGCTAACTTACACCTTCCCCGTGGGATCGATATTTGGGACTTAAATAGAAAGTCCATTATTACTCGACAACGATACGTATACTTGCGTAGAATCCTATTATTAATTTATTATAATTTATATATATATATATATATTTTACATAACTTACTTTTCATATAAGTATCAAGTTTTTGGCGCTGTAGTGGTGTCAACTTCATAAATCCTTACATACAAAAAATTCAGGATCATCGCTCAATTGTTCAAATGAATTTTCCTCAATATTTGTGGGACCTTGAGAATAACTTTCTACATATTGATCTAACTTCATCACAATATCTACAACCTGATAAGTTAAAATAGTCTACAAATCTTCATGAAAATTGGTACCCTGTCGGGGTTTACTCTAACGAAGTTACTAGCATTATAATCTAGAACTAAATATTCATAATTTTGTTGGTCAGCGTTTTTTACATTAAATTCATGGAGCATTTTCTGATTTATAATCCTCCTAAAAGTTCTCTTTTGATATGAATCCTATAATTCAAGGTTTGTAGCTTATGAACTACTTATACAAATCTAAGGTCTTCACTAAAAGGACATATATCAAAATTATTTTTGGTATTTTAGATTTTTCTGTAAAATAAACACGCAATAATTAAATACATTATATAATAATACTATAATTTTCAAATCTAAGTCTTATATGAAAAAATAAACTTCTCCTAAAATCTTTACAGTTGCTTCCCCGACAATGATGCCAAAAATTTGACCCAACCCACAATTATGCTGTAATATAGCTTCCAAAAGATGGCCTAAAACTTGACCCAATTTATATTTAGCAGCTAGTGTGCAAAATAAAAATTCTATAGAATTTATAAAATAGTTTACACACTAGGGGTACTACACAAGTATATGCATCGTTTCAAGTAATATAGGGTTTTTTTTAAGACCCCAGTATAAATATCACAGAGAAGCAAGGTAAGAAATCCCTTTGGCTAATTCTAGTCTACTACTAAAAGGCCTTAGGTTGGAATGTCGATTAAAGTAGTTTTTGTAACAAGTACTTCTAAATGAAAATATTAAATCAAAAGATAACTTACTTGGATAAATTGGTCTGAAGGATTTTGATATGTTAAAGACTACCTTCTTGTGCAATTACCAAGATAATGTGAAGAAATTAAATGCTTAGAATTTAATGTAGAAAGTGACAAATAGGAGCATACATATTCCTTACCCCCTCCCGGTTCTAGCAAAGAACATTAGGTAACTTAAGACTGATTCCTTAACATCTTGATTCAGCATCAGAACTATCTAGCCCTCACCTCTAGATGCCCCTAAGACTATGCCACTATGATGGTCAAATCAAGTGTTAAACCTTAAGCAAAAGTGATAAGAATATATCCTGTCACTCTAGAAATAACCAATTTTAGGCCCTTCAAAACTTATCTCCCTATTTATTGTCACTCTCCCTTAGGTAGTCACCATGGCTCTGCCAAGATTGAAGTGTGGTATCAACTAGTAGGGTGAAATCATAGCCCTCCCGGGTCATTATGTTTCTCAACAGATTTTAACCTCACAAGTGATTGGTTTGCAAAGTGAATTAAGAGCTAGTGAAATTACCATCACATTAAAAAAATTAGAGAACTTTTAAGCAAATCTAAATTCCTAAACATGCATTTATTTCATTGCAAAAAAAAAATGAAGTTGATGACATCAGCAGTAAAAAGAAAAAGTATAACTAACTAATAAGTTATGTGCCAATAACGAACATATGTCTACCTAACCTCTTTTGAGCATATAGGTATGCTTAGTTTTTCATTAGTTTTATTTAACTATCTGTCATCTAGAAGCATCTAAAAGAAATTGATCATAAATTATATTTCCTCAAAAGTTGCATTACCGCCTAACTATTTTATTACTCAACTGGTCAATGTGAGCGCACTCAAGTTGCAAGATCACTGCTCTCTCAAGTCTTAGCTTCACTTACAATTGATTTTAACATAACCTAGTGCCACCTAAGTTATGTCAATGAAGCAAAAGATATATTACTCATCACATTAAAAAAAAAATTATATCATAAAAATATTTTTCCTACACATCTCACTTCTTCATATTAAAAGATAAGAGTAAAGAAAATTACTGACAAGCATGGATAAAACACAACAGAAAAAATTATTTAAATCAAAGAAAATCTACTAGAAAGTGTTTACAACAATTACAAGATAATGAAGAACACAATACTTGTTCCCTCTGGAAGAAAGAAGAAAAATTTCTCAACAAAGTCTCTTACCGATCCATGCACCGCACATACTTCCTTACTCATATCTCTCAAAATCTCTCACCAATCTCTCCAGAAAATGGAGAAATCTACATCTTCATAAACTCACACCAAACTCCTTCTAAAACACTTCCTAATTTATTCTCTAGACTCCTCTAATTACTTCACATGAGCTTCGTCAAACCTGTTCATTTAAAGAGAAGCCAAACACCTCCTTTTTCCAAAAGACACGCCCCTTCATCCAAGAGATTTACATTTTCACTCCAATAGACACATCTCTTCATAAAAAATATTTTCCAAGTGTCTAGATTCATTGAATCACTTCTTGAGGCGTGCAAGTTGTCTAGAAGCTTCCAGAACATCCCGTAATTGCCTAGAATCCCCCAAAAGTTGTTCAATAACCGTCTTGGGCACTATAAAACTAGTCTGGGCACTATAGCGCCTGTTTTTGGTGCTATGGCACCATTTTGGGTGCTATAATGCTACTTTGCATGCAACTCTACCATTTCGCCCCATTTTGCTCTGTTTTAGCTCCATTTCACCTCATTTCAGCTTCGTTGCACTCCAGATTGGTATACCTACAAGATAGACATGACAAAAACCTTTATTGAAAGTGTAATTTCTTTTTAAAACATTGAAAAAATATGATAGAAACTAAGAATGGAAAGTCATATCATAATGCTGTAGAACATAATTTTCTCCTTTACTAAATTTGGCTCTAAAATGCATCGTTTTTGCTTCATTTTCACCAAAAGTCCATTTGTTGTACCTGAAGACAAAAAAATACAAAATAACTTCCTTTAAAATGTAATATCATCAAAATGCCCATAAAATGAGCATGAAATGTACACTAATAACTGGTAATTTTTAGGTGGATCATGGCCTCAATTNAAAGTTCCTGTGAATCTTTTCCTTTCCTTACAACACACAGAATTCCTCTTCAAAGCGGCAAGGAGGAAGAAATCTCTCACTTTCCCTCCAAATTCCTCTTCAAAGCGGCAAGGAGGAAGAAATCTCTCACTTTCCCTCCACTCTTACAAACTTAAAGAGTTCCTCACAATATTGGAACCTTTCTAACCTCTATGAACTCTCTCTAGCACCTCCTATTTCTCTTTGAAGTAGCAAGGAGGAAGAAATCTCTCACTTTCCCTCCACTCTTACAATCTCTCGAAAATTCTTCTTCAAAGCGGCAAGGAGGAAGAAATCTCTCACTTTCCCTCCACTCTTACAATCTCTCGAAGCAATTCCTTTTTGAAGTAGCAAGGAGGAAGAAATCTCTCACTTTCCCTCCACTCTTACAATCTCTCGAAAATTCCTAACAATTTTGACACTCTAGTAAATTCTCTATACACTAATGGAGTCTCTCTAACCTCTAGGACCTTTCTAACATCTAGGACCTCTCCAATTTTTGGCTGAATTCTTCTTTTAAAGTTGTGGAATAGTTTTACCAAGAGTTGCCTAAGCACCCCTCCAAAATTTGTCCTCATCTAATGCAATGTTGGACATAACCGCCGAGGGCGCCGTCGGCGGCCTCGAGGGCGCCGTCGGCNAAGTATAAGTTCAGGAATGTATTTAGGTTTTCCCTTTAGGTAGGTCCAGTGAAGCCAATTTTTGATTAGGCATATCCTCAAGCTTCTCCATACTTTCATTTTTTTTTCTTTCTTTTCTCTTTTTCATTTGGATTGCTTTCAATCCTATATATTTTTCTTTTTTTTCTTTCTTTTCTTTTCTCTTTTTCATTTGGATTGCTTTCAATCCTATATATTTTTTCTTTTTTTCAGGGATTGTTTTCAATCCTTTTTTTTTTCCTTTTTCAAGTGAGGATTACTATATCTATTTCAGGGAGTGTTTTCAAATCCTTTCTTTTTCCTTTTTTTCAAGTGAGGATTAGATATCTGGATAGCCTCAGGTATTGTTGTCAATCCCTTTCTTTTCCTTTTTTAAGTGAGGATTACTATATCTGGATAGCCTTTAATGATTTTGAACATCCCATTTCTTTTTTTCAAGTGAGGAGTACTATATTGAGGTAGCCTTTAATGATTTTGAACATCACTTTTCTTTCCCTGAATTTGAAACTCAAAGCATTCCCTTACCTTATANAACAATTTTGACACTAGTAAATTCTCTATACACTAATGGAGTCTCTCTAACCTTTAGGACCTTCCTAACATCTAGGACCTCTCCAATTTTTGGCTAAATTCTTCTTTTAAAGTTGTGGAAGAGTTTTACCAAGAGTTGCCTAAGCACCCCTCCAAAATTTGTCCTCATCCAATGCAACGTTGGACATAACTGCCGAGGGCGCCGTCGACGGCCTTGAAGGAGCTGTCGGCGGGTCTTCTAAATGAATTAAATATGGAGTGGGAAAAGTCTGCCTTCGGCGCTGTTGGGCTCGCCGTCGGCGCCCTAGTTCAAATTTTCACATTTTGGTCCTTTTCGCTTCAAATTCGCTCCTTTTTGCATCATTTTGCTCCAAGGACCCTAACTAATCATTCCTGCAACAAAACATCAAAAATACCTTTCTTTAAAGTGCAATATCATCAAAAATAGTGTAAAATAGGTATGAAAATCTCAACATATTTTTTTTTGGTCAAAATCCCGCAAAATTAACTATTGCTTGTCCTCAAGTAATTTTAGTACTATGTAAAAGTTATGATCTATTGTAGTAAAGTTTCAATTCAGAAATACTATAAGTTTGATTTAGATAAATACCATAGTGAGATTATCAAAAAGAAATTCAAGTAATCAAATTAACTTTGTAGCTATAAGATTATTTACTCATCAAGTTTAAGAGTTCTAGTCTTCTATTCATTTCAAGAATGACTATATGTTGTAATATNTAACTATTGTTTGTCCTCATGTAATTTTAGTACTATGTAAAAGTTATGATCTATTGCAGTAAAGTTTCAATTCAGAAATACTATAAGTTTGATTTAGATAAATACCATAGTGAGATTTTCAAAAAGAAATTCAAGTAATTAAATTAACTCTGTAGCCATAAGATTATTTAGTCATCAAGTTTAAGAGTTCTAGTCTTCTATTCATTTCAAGAATGACTGTATGGTGTAATATTAAGTCACTTAGAATATTCAGATGATAGGAACTTCATGAGAACACTACTAGTAAAAGATGCTATACATAAGTATAAGTTCAGGAATGTATTTAAGTTTTCCCTTTAGGTAGGTCCAGTGAAGCTAATTTTTGATTAGGCATATCCTCTCCTAACTTTCATTTTTTTTCTTTCTTTTCTCTTTTTCATTTGGGTTGCTTTCAATCCTATATATTTTTCTTTTCTTTTCAGGTATTATTTTCAATCCTTTCTTTTTCCTTTTTCAAGTGAGGAGTACTATATTTAGATAGCCTTTAATGATTTTGAACATCACTTTTCTTTCCCTGAATTTGAAACTCAAAGCATTCCCTTACCTTATAAATATTGCATAGCTTTTACATCATTGAGCCTCAATCTTTTCTTCTCAAATGAATTTCCAGATTCTTAATACCTCAAAATATAGTTTCCTTAACTTTAAATAGTTAACTATAATTTTATTCTCTTATACTAAATATCTTAATCTACAAATTAATTTTCATTACAAAAATATTTCTTTAAATCTACCATATTATTTAAATAGTACAAAATATAGTTACCTGAATTAAATTCACTACATAAAATCATATTAATAATTTTTGAAAATATTTAAATAGAGGACATCTAATAGTTAATCTTTTTTTTCCCTCCCCCAAACTTAAACTTTTTAATATAAAATGATACAGGTGGAAAGAAAAACTCTAAATATAAATCATACCTCAGTATTTTAGGCATTGTCATCATTTTGAAATTTTTGCAGTCATTCTCAAAATTTATACTTCACCTGGTCTGTAACATTAGGAGCTTTCTACACATATAAATCATTAGAGCAAAATTCCTACTTCACCTGGTCTGTAACATTAGGAGCTTTCTATACATATAAATCATTAGAGAATTTGTCTGGGTAATGAAATTTCGTAATAAGTACAAAACTAAAACATTAAACAAACACAATAATTCACTAACACTAGCACAATACTAAACAAAACAATTACAATTAAAATGCAAAATAAAAATCACATCACATTATGCTTTACAAATTTCAACTACCACACTAAACATTTATAACAAAAATTAAAAATTCTGCAAGTACAATAATAAAANCTTTTTAATATAAAATGATACAAGTGGAAAGAAAAACTCTAAATATAAATCATACCTCAGTATTTTAGGCATTTTCATCATTTTGAACTTTTTGCAGTCATTCTCAAAATTTCTACTTCACCTGGTCTGTAATATTAGGAGCTTTCTACACATATGAATCATTAGAGAAATTGCTAGGTAATGAACTTTTGTAATAAGTACAAAACTAAAACATTAAACAAACACAATAATTCACTAACACAGGCACGATACTAAACAAAACAATTACAATTAAAATGCAAAATAAAAATCACATCACATTACACTTTACAAATTTCAACTACCACACTAAACATTTATAACAAAAATTAAAAATTCTGCAAGTACAACAATAAATATAAAAATGGAAGTGCAAACAAACAAATATCTATTTATATTACAAAAATTACAAAAATAAAAGTAAAAGTACATCAATTACATTCAGATATCAAAATCCCAAACTATGTCCTTGTCTCCTTGGTCAGCAGATGGATTGGGCTGATACCGAGTATATCGGGGGCATTCAGGAAAACTAACACCAGGCTCACCTCTGTAGAGTCGGGCTTGAGCTTCATAATAAGCTATCTCAAAATCAGAATGCCTCTGAAGGTACTCACTATCATAATCATGCTAACATTCTAAAACTTCAATCCTTTCATTTATTAACTTTATACTCTTTCACTGCAAGGTCAACTCATTAATGAAATCAGTCAGAGTAGAGGAGCTAGTAGAAGACAGGTCATAACTTGTAGAGGGGACATCTCTGCTAGTAGAAGGTTCTTGACTCTTACTGCCAGTTCTTCATTTTTCATGGGATTCCTAAGTTTTCATATTACCTTTACTAATGGGTTTCATAGGGTAAACCCATTCCTCATCACCTCCAGCTTCCACTCCAGAAAGTCAGTAAANTAATAAAAATAAAAATGGAAGTGCAAACAAACAAATATCTATTTCTATTACAAAAATTACAAAAATAAAAGTAAAAGTACATCAATTACATTCAGATATCAAAATCCCAAACTATGTATTTGTCTCTTTGGTCAGCAGATGGATTGGGCTGATACCGAGTATATCGGGGGCATTCAGGAAAACTAACATCAGGCTCACCTCTGTAGAGTCGGACTTGAGCTTCATAATAAGCTATCTCAAAATTAGAATGCCTCTGAAGGTACTCACTATCATAATCATGCTAACATTCTAAACCTTTAATCCTTTCATTTATTAACTCTATACTCTTTCGCTGCAAGTTCAACTCATTCATGAAATCAGTCAGAGTAGGGGAGCTAGTAGAAGACAGGTCATAACTTGTAGAGGGGACATCTCTACTAGTAGAAGGTTCTTGACTCCTACTGCCAGTTCTTCATTTTTCATGGGATTCCTAAGTTTTCAAATTACCTTTACTAATGGGTTTCATAGGTTAAACCCATTCCTCATCACCTCCAGCTTCTACTCCAGAAAGTCAGTAAAGTGCATAAATAAGGCCAGGATGTCCTAGACCTCCACTTGTTTCACTCCTTGTCGTAGTCAAAATATTCTTAAAAATAATAATCCCCACATTTATATTTCTGTTGTTCTGAGTACAAAAATTCAGAATAACTCTATCTCTAGTTACCTTACTATGGTGATAAGTCAGTAATAGAGTAGCGAAAATAAAATAATGCCACACTTTAGAGGTGGCATTTAACTGGAAGTAGAAAAATTTACCCGTTCTCGTTGCTTAATCTTTCACGTTCCTTTCTCAACAGTGAGAAAGTTAATCACATCATTCAGGGGGCCTTCCATCATACTGAAGGTTTCATAGTGGCAGTTGTAAGAGTTTGGGACTTCATAAATTGTGTTAATGCGGACGACATTGAATTCAACAGAAAATCCCCGCACTTGAACGATTCCATCTTCAGAATAAAACACGTTGGCATATAATTCTTTCACAATATTTGCAACAGCATTATTGGTGGTGTAACAAAAGTTTTCCCACCTCTGCTCGGTAATAACTCGTTCAATTTCTGCTCCCAGACTCTCAAAAACTTGATATTGTATACATTTCTTTCCTTCAAATACTGAAGTGAATCTCGATTGAGCCTTCGCATTGACGAAGCAAGACTCGTCGAACTCAAGTCATCTCTTTTGTCATGGAGTCATTTCAATCTAATCAAAATTATAAAAAACTTCTAAAATATACTTCAAATATGCAAATAATGGATTCTAAGAGTAATTCTAAGAATTCAACACTAAGTTCCATGAATTTCTTCCCAATATTTTCTTCACATTCTCAAATTTTTTGGATCTCCTCAATGTGGAAGAAATTCACTGTGTGAAAATCAAATATTTTTACTTGGAGTGAAGCTCTTACTTAGAGATGATCAAATTTGGTGTCTAAATGCCTTGAAATCACCTCCCAATCCAAGATCTCTCAAGCCCTAGGACAAAAATTGTGCTTTTCAGAGGAAGGGCATGATGAATAGTGGCGGTTGACTAGTAAAAATTGTAGTTAAAGGTGTTTTTTCGGGATTTTGCCATCGGCGTGGTATTCGGCGCCGTCGGCGCGCTCTATTTAAATTATACCCTAAGTCTCGGGAAAAGTCCGCCGTCGGTGACGTCGAGGGTGCCGTCGGCAGGCTCTATTATTTTGGTTCAATTCCTAAATTTTTACGATTTTTATCAATTTCAAGCCTCAACGGCATCCGTTCAATCATTATAGACATAATTTTAAGTGATTAAATGATGTACTTATCACAAATAATTTCCACAACACAAAACAACACAATTATATACAAATTCCAGGAGTTACAATGTACGTTACACCTAAGTTTGGTATTTTCTCAACCTTATTACATTAATTCAGCATCACAATCCAAGACACAACAATCAAAACATTGAAAACAAAATATCCTATGCTCAGTCTCAACTATACAGAGATCTAAAAGCAAAATTCTAAAATAAAACAAATGCAAAGTTCAAATCAAATTACATAGATAGACAGACAGGTAGCAATATAAATCTACTATTCTTCAGATTCAGTACTAGATTCTCCTCTGAGATCACCAATTGATTGCACATGAACAAAGAGGTTATAGAAGGGTCAATATGGAAATTCTTCAGTAGAATCATCTTCTATCAATTTCATCCTCCTCATTAGTCGGTTCAAACTGTCTTATATATTCCAGAGTGAGAAAAATGTTCTTTCATCCTCCAGTCTAGGTGATCAAAGAAATCAGAGATATTATTAATTACATTCATGACATTTTGTACCTCCTTGTCCAATTTCTTGATTCTACGCAAGATCACGAGAGTCTTGTTCGGAACTAAAGGTTGAATCGACAGTGAATTTTGAGACGATTGATCCACCATAATAGTCATGTCATTTTCATTNTTTCATAGGCTGAGAATCTCTCAATTGGGTCCAAAGGCTTCCAAGGTAGAAGTACCTTTTCCCAATTTTCGTAGGATACTTGCATTGACTGCAAAGTGAGAAAATTGTGGAAGGGTGTCTAAGCCCATAGTTGATCCATGAACGATCAGGCCCAAAACCGACTTCACAATTATTGATCCAATATCGATCGCCCCTTTGGATGCAGTATTCAAAATGGTAATTTATTTAAAAACTTACCGATCTTCATTGTCGGTAATAAATGAAGAAGTGCCAGTGTTTCGAAACAGGATCTAGGAGTGTCGCAGAAAAACTAACATACCCGTTTTCTCTCATTTCCCAGTCTTAAGTTACGTCCATTAAATATTGGTAAATCTCATTCATCTGGCTTCTTATCAGGATGAAGTTGGAATAATGGCAAACATGAATGTTCTCGATCATATATAATTCATTGATCCATGTAGAGCAAAAGTTGTCCATCTACCTCACACATAGGCGACTCTCTGGTTGATTCCATGCAAATTTACATAAAATTCCTTTACCATAGGAACAACCACGGCGGTGGTAGTATAACACAACACTTCCCATCTTCGCTGCACTATCATCTCTTCAATTATCCTGGAGGGATTATTCTATCCGCAATTTACGAATCCTCGTTCCTTGATTAATCTTTTCTCCGCTAGTACCTTGTTGAAGATTTGCTACTATTCCGAATTAATAAACTTTCTCCAGTTGAACACTCGCATTCCGTGATTATCAGGGGAATTGGACACCATAGGAATAAATTTGGTGGAGTTTCACTTCATTTTTGGGGGAAATATGAACTTAGGAATCAAATTTTAGAGTTTAAAAGGGGTAACTCCTGCCCAAAAACTACCATTCAGGTTTATTCAGGTTGACTAATCATTAAAATCTCTTTAAAATTTTGTCTTTTACCCTCAAAATACGGTTTTAGTCTGTGTCCATTTACTTTAAATCTATTTCCAGTCTTCTGATCTTCAATTTCAACAGCTTCGTAAGTATAAATTGTCCTAACCAACGAGACTTCAATTTTCCAGGAAATAACTTCAGCCTAGTATTGTAAAGTAAAACTTTTACTTTAAATCTATTTCATGTCTTCTGATCTTCAATTTCAACAGCTCCGTAAGTATAAACTTGAGATTTTCTGATCTTCAATTTCAACAGCTCCGTAAGTATAAACTTGAGTCACAGTAAAGGGTCCCTATCTTCTGATCTTCAATTTCAATAGCTCCGTAAGTATAAACTTGAGTCACAGTAAAGGGTCCCAAGAGACTTCGAATTTCCTAAGGAATAACTTCGACCTAGTATTGTAAAGCAAAACTTCTTGTCTTGGTTCAAAGTTGTTTTGGTTAATCTTCCGATCATGCCATAACTTTAGTTTCTCCTTATAAATTTTTTCATTATCATAAGATTCATTTCTTAATTCTTCCAATTCATTTAATTG
>JXCR01144410.1:0-14616 GCA_002079205.1 Phalaenopsis hybrid cultivar
ATCTTACAAATTCTAGACCTAAGATCTCACTCAATACTAAACCAAATCACATGGGGTTTGTTCCTATAGCTTCATCTAGTCAGGGAAAACACATCTTTACGGTTACATGTATATAAACATTCTCTTCATAATTGATGAAACCAAAGAGATTTTTATGGTTTTTTAATTATACCTTAGCCCAAGAGGTGAGTCTGCAATTGGGTGCTTGTGGAAGCTTCAGTAGATTCCAACGAACCTCCTAAAAGTGTTGGTTTGAGCTGGCATAAGGTTTAAGTATGATTTCAATTAAAGGTTGATGTGACCTTGGTCTAGAGGTGGGTTAGAGGGCTCAACAGAGGGGGGTTTTGATGGGGAACTTCCTCATTTGGTCTGGGAAAGCTTAAGGGTTGTTCAATTTAAAGTTTTGTGGAGTTTTATGCCATGACAAAATATGACCCTGAATTTGAAGGTTTAAATTGAGCTTGGACAGAGGATTTAAATGAGAAAAAATGGTGGGATTGAACTTATGAAGGCTAGAGGAAGCTCTATGAGCAATTTAGAGGGCTCTCCCCAAGAAATTAATAATAATCTCTTCTTGGCCATGGAGAATGTGGTGTAAATAGAGGGGGAGATAGGGCTTGATTGACCAAGCCAAGGCATAACGAAAGGAGTAGGTGGAGGGTTGAATGACACCAATGGCTAATGGGGATGATCCACATTGGATGGGAGTAATTTTGATTTGGTAAATAAGGAGATCTCCTCAATTTGGGATTTTTTGGCCATTAGTCTGGCTAGCCATGCAAGGGGAGGTGGCTAGAGAGCTAGGGGAACACTTGGGAATGTTTAATGGCGATTAGGATGGGGGTTTAATCACATGAGCTTAAACTTAGGTCACTTGACCAAAAATAGAATGAATCCCCCAAATAATGGGTTGTTCCATGCCACTTCTAAGGTGGGTTACAAGCATTTAGGGTGGTTCTTAGGATCAAATTGGCAGCTGAGGTGGTCGAAGATGGGTTAAAACCAAATGGCTCTAAGTGGGTTCAAGGCTTGGGTTCAACATGCATGTGTTGGCTTGGACTTGTGTTTAGGCTTGGTTAAATCATAGATATAGTCCAATTTATTGGTCAATTTAGTGTAGAATATTGTCACAAACAATTTCAAAATTGGCTATGTTGAATATTGAAGGGTTATGAAGTTCAATTCGGAGAAATTTAAAGTTTGGGGCAAAATTGGGGATTTTGATTTGTATTGAATTTGGGCTATGCTTAAGTCTTTTAAAAGGCCAATCAAAGGCTCAATTTGGTCTATTATAATGTTATAAAAAGTTTAGGAAGTCAATTTGGGGAAATTAGATAGGTTAATGCATTATCTTTGGTGGAATTTTAGCTCATAGTAAAATTGGGGGGTTCAAATTGGGCTTAGAAATTGGGTTTGAAATTTGGTTCAATTGGTCTTGAATTTGGTTCAACTTGGCTTATATATGATTAAATTGAGGTTAGATTTGAAATTGAGAAAAGTTAAAATCAATTTTGTTGAAATTGGGGGAGATTTGGGGGTATTTGGGCCTTGAAAAGAAAAATTGGGATATTGGTTAAAATTGGTCAAATTCCTCAAATTGGACTTCATGAGTGGTAAAGATTAGTTGTGGGAGTTTTTGGAAGGATTTTGGAGGTTTTGGGAAAATTTGGGCCACCAAGGGCATTTGGGTAATTTTGGTGAAGTTAGGGGTATTTTCGGAATTTGAAAAAGTTTGGGAGTTTTGGGATGTTTTGGACAATTTGAGTTGTTCCAAGTAGTTTGAGATGATTTTTTGTGTAGATCAGTTAATTTGGGTCATTTCTAAAATTTTACGGTTTCAAGGGTATTTTGGTAATTTACAAAAAGTTTTGTGCTAAAAGGCCAAAATTGGGCAATTGGGTAGAATTGGGTTTCAACAGGAATGTTAATCATAAAAATACCCTTATGGTGTCATGCGACCAAAAAAATTTCATTTTGGATTCTCCATATGCTGGTCTTATCCAAACAGTAGCGTAGGGCTAAAGGTTTGAGGGACCATTCCACACGAGTTTCCAAGAGAATGGGGGAACCAGGCTAAGTATGAGTAGATTAGGGTTGAGGATGTGAGTGAAGGTTTGGGGTTCAAGTGTTTGCGTGAAAGACTGACCTAAGCCACACCACCCAGGGATAACCCTAAGGCCAGAAAATCCTATGGAAACTCCCCTTGAGCTCCCCAATGCTATTTCTACCTGCTAAATGGTAGAGGTTATAACCAACATGTGGAACTTCAAGATGAGCAAACAAACATTAAGATTTCCTAATGGTGAGGGTTCCTTAACTAGTCCTTTATGATAGTAAACAGAAAAGTCCTATGGCTAGATCCCAGGCTTCTAAGGAAGAGACCAGACCTCAAACAAAAGTAAGTTCAATAGTATATCAGGGAGCCAATGTCAATGGGCTTCATCATTTGAATGCAGTAGTTCAACAGAGCCCTATCTAGAGTCACTTGACTCAAGTGGTTGGACAGGAGAAGGTGAGTAGAGAAAAAATAACACCTGCCTTAGACAGGACATTCAATGAAGAAGAAGTATAGTTTGCCTTTTTATTACCTCTTTGTTGACCTCACTTTTCGTTGAGGTCTAGCTTCCTCCTTAGTAGCCTAAGGTCTAGCCATAGGACTTCTTTGTTCATCACTATTAGGAATTCTAAACTCTTGTTTGCTCAAATTGTAGTTCACATATTGGTCTTAACCTCTAATATTTAGTAGGTGAGGTCAGTATGGGGAGCTCATGGGGAGTCCTCATATGATTGTTTGGCTTTAGGGTGGACGCTGAGTGGTGTAGTCATGGCCATTCTTGCGCACACACACACTTACACACCAAACTCACTCACAACTTTAAACCCAAACATGTTTAACTTTGATCCCTTAACCTTTTGGGAGACACATGTAGATGGTTCCCTAGGCCACTAACTTTAGGCAAGGGTTTAGCTGAGACAAGCACATGGAAGACCTAAAGTAAGGGATTCTATTGGTTCATGGCTCAAGTGGGGTGGTTTTGTGGTTAGCAATGCCAACCCTACTAAAATCCTTAATTTAGCCATTTGCCCCCAAAATCTACCCAAATTACCAAACTACCCTTGAAACCCATAAATTGACCAAAATCCCAAAATAACCCAAAATAATCAATTTTGTCCAAAAGCCATTTGAAATCATTTGAAACCACCCAAGTTGCCAAAAACACCGCAAAAATTTCAAAATTACCAAAATACCCCTAATTTTTCAAATATTATAAAAATACCTCTGGTTACCCAAACTCTCCCAAAACCTTCAACATCATTTTAAATGTTCCCAAAACCAATTTGGACCACTCCATTGAGCTCAATTTGACTAATTTGACATATTTTGACCAAAAGCTCCAATTTGCCTTTAAAGGCCCAACTACCCAAATTCACCCTCAATGTCAACTTATTTGATCCCATTCTTCCCCAATTTCAACTCTAAACTCAAATTCATCAAGCCTAATTTTGATTGAACCCAATTTCAATCTCAATCCCAAAATCCCCATCTTGACCCTAAGCCATAATTTCACCAAATTGAACCTCCAAAACTATCTAATTACCAAAATTTTGAATCTTATAATATTTGCAACACTTCCCTACATTAAATTGAACCTTCAATTGGACTTGGTCATGCCTCAAGTTTACTTAAATTCAATTAGAACCAAAACCCCAAATTTTTCCCTAAATTAGTCATGTCCCCNAAAATTTTGAATCTTATAATATTTGCAACACTTCCCTACATTAAATTGAACCTTCAATTAGACTTGTTCATGCCTCAAGTTTACTTAAATTCAATTAGAACCAAAACCCCAAATTTTTCCCTAAATTAGTCATGTCCCCAATTGTCACCAAAGTGAAGGCCATAACCCCAAAATTTCCACTCAATTTCTATAAAAAACACTTTATGACAATTACCCACATTAAATTGAACCAAAAATTGGGCCATAGATAAACTCTAGTCCAACCCAAACCCATGTCTAACCCAACATCCCCAAAATTTACAATCATCTACACCAAGTTGCTGAATCAGTTGGACCCAATCCAAGCTCAAGCCCAACCTAGCCCAACTTGAACCACAAAATTGAACCATGACCCAAATGTTAACCAAATCTAGCCAAATTGGTAAACCCAAGACCACTACAACCACCAAGTGAACCCTAGGGACCAACCTAGATCGAATTAGCCTAACCTACATGAGCCATTAACTAAGGGTCCCCAAAATTAAGGGATTTCTTTCCTAAAATACTTAAGATAAAATGTCTTTGCCAAAACCCATCACTAACCTTATTAATTACTTTCATGGACTGCTCACTGGCTCACCTGAGAACCTCATCTGCCTTGGCCAGCCACCTTGGTCACTAGAGGAGCCAAAATCGAGAGCCACAATGCCTTAAATTAAACCCAATTCAACCCAAGAAATGTGTCAAGCCTTGATTGATCACTTGAACTACTTAGCCCTCCACCTCAGCTCCCCGTAGCACCCACCAACCACTTCTAAGCTTAGACAAGTAGCCATGGCTATAAATTGAGCTATTCAAATCCAAAGGAGAGAGTGCTTGAAACCTATGGGAAACTCTACTAAAATCTCACCAGAGCTTCTCCAACATTCCCTCAGTGCAATCCCACTATTTTCAGCCACCCAAATACACTATCTAGAGCCAATTTCTCTGATCAATTCCTTACCAGAATAATGTCATAATTCCTCACACCTCCACTGTNCCGAGAGCCACAATGCCTTAAATTAAACTCAATTCAACCCAAGAAATGTGTCAAGCCTTGATTGATCACTTGAACAACTTAGCCCTCCACCTCAGCTCCCTATAGCACCCACCAACCACTTCTGAGCTTAGACAAGTAGCCATGGCTATAAATTGAGCTATTCAAATCCAAAGGAGAGAGTGCTTGAAACCTATGGGAAACTCTACTAAAATCTCACCAGAGCTTCTCCAAACCTCCCTCAGTGCAATCCCACTATTTTCAGCCACCCAAATCCACTATCTAGAGCCAATTTCTCTGATCAATTCCTTACCAGAATAATGTCATAATTCCTCACACCTCCACTGTCCACAAAAGTCTAATTAACTGTGCCCACACCATCCTCTGACTGAGAGAAGTTGATCCCCCATAAGTGCCCCATCAAAGGGAGCCTTTAGCATAGCCCTAGACCAACACCTGAAAACCACCTTGATCAAAGTCATACCTGAACAATTCACCACAGCCTAGACACTCAGTTGAGGGCTTGTTAGACTCATTTGAAGCTTCTTCAACCATCTGATTGAGGCCACACATCTCAAATAAAGGTATTTAATTCTCCCCTGATTCTGAGCTTAATTTGATTCTGCATGTGTATATATTGTATTTCATGCTTGATTAACTATATAGATAGTTTGGTCTTGAGTAGATGAAGGTGTAGGAACAAACCTAAAATGATTTGGTTGAGTCTAGCTCAAGATCTTAAGGTTTTAGTCTGCATGGCTTACTGGTTAGGTTAGTTGGGGACGATGACTAGGAGGAGTCCGATCGTGATAGTGTTGAATGGATGCTCTAGATTGCGTCGAATGAACGAATGGAGCGATACAATGGGATGTGTGGCAGCTGAGTAAGAAGACATCGTCAAACAGTGGAGCACCGCGTGGCCTTTCAGAGCCACCGTAAGATGAGCTGGATAAGTAGAAAAATCAAGCTGTTATGGATTTATTTAAATGCTAGAAATTCAAAAATTCATAACTTTGCATAGAAAAATCATAAAAATAAAGAAAATACCCTCTTGCTCGGTGAACAAAGTAGAAAAATGTGAATAAAAAATGAAATTTATTTGATAAGACTCTAATTTTTAATTAATTAATTTGTCTCTAAGGTGTTTTAATATATTTTGATTAAATATTGTCCACCATGACTTGAAACTTTGAGGAGTCATTCCTCATGACAGAAAGGATGTTCTCTAATTTTTCCAAGGTTAGAGAGCATCACTGTGCATGTAACCATAATTTTCAAGTTTGGATGGCTATTTTTACTTAAAGTAATTACAAAAATTAAAATATCACTTATAAAATTATGAGATAATTTTTATTAGGTTTCATGTGGTTATAGGAACTTAGGAAAAGTATCATGATGGCTTGTAAAATTTTGTGCATGTCTACAGTAAATTAAATATTTATATCTTATATTAATTAATTTAAATTGAAATATTATTCAAAAATTAATAAAATCAATTCCACATTTTGTAGAAAAATCATTCATGTTGACTCTCTGTAAAAATTTGAAATTTATTTTGAGGAAGTTTGAGTACTAAACTTGATTTTCTAAGAAAAAAATCAATTATGTACAAGAAACAATTCTATTAAATTAAATATACTTAGATAAATTGTGAAAATTGGTTTTCTGAGTTCTTTGAGATCATGAACACTTAGGGAATATAAAAATTATTTTTTAGAAAATACTTCATTTCTAAGCTATATTTTATATTAAAAATATTTAAAAATAATTAAAAATTTATAAAATTCATAAAATAGTTCAAAATGTCCCTAATTGTCTCGTGCTCACTTGGGGCTCATTAAAATATTTTTCTTAATTTTTCTAAGTTAAATGTAAATTTTTAAGTAAAGCTAAAAATGTATTTTCCCTAATTTTCCGTTAAAATGATTATAATAATTAAAATATAATTTGAAAAATAATGGATTTTTTTCTAAGTGTTCCTCTGACCTAAGTGGACATCTAATAATTTTCTCATATCAAAAAAATATTATTTTAATTAATTAAAAAATTAATATTAAAAATTCTTACTTTTGAATTAATATAATTATATAAATTAAATAAAAAATCAAAAGACTACATTTTCTCCTCTGATATTTTAACTAACTCATGATTGAGTTTCCATGAAAATTCTAAAGTCACTTGAATTTCATTTGATAAGTTATAAGATAGGGAGCCTCAGGGGCAAAATAATAATTTTGGAAATTTAATATCTTAATTTAAATTTTAGTATTAATCGAGAGGTAAATGGGTAGTATTGATCATAATAAACATTTTGGATGATTAAAACATAATGGTTTAAAAGGTAGAAACCAATTTTTCACTTTTTCTTGATAAAAGTAAAATTATAATTTTTTTATCATCATAACTTCAAAGTCAATCCAAAGGATGATCTTAAAGTAATGGGCTTAAGCTTTGAAAATAGTAATTCAATCACTTAAGGCACACAAATTGGTGATTAGATACTAAGTCTGATATTAATGAGAATTGAAATTCCATTTCAATATTTAATTATCTTAAATTTACTTTGAAAATTGAAATTAAGAGGTCCTAATAGTGAACTAGGTTTTAATTTGTAAGAACTATTTTAATTAGGATTATAAAAGATGGATTTAATTATTTGATAAACATTTTGGAAACACACTAGGCCCTACTTTAACTCTGGGTATTAAATTCCCTAATGACTTTGGACTTTCCCTTTAGGTTACCCATTCATATAACTATCAAATGAAATGCAAAGTGACTATCTAGTTTCTCTCATTTTTGAGCTAATTCAAATGTCAAGGTTCACTGAGTAATAGGGTAATTTAAATTCGAACTTGGGATGAGTAATGAAAAAACTTAATAAGTTCAAAATGAACTTGAACGTTTTAAGGGATTTTAAAAGTTGCTCACTGATTCATGGTTTGAGGGTTTGTTAGCTACACCTTCATCTAAGCTTGTTATTTATTTAAATTTCTTGCAAAAATTATATATAAGTTGCAAAAGCTAATATTTCAGTGGGAATGCCGAGATGATGATAGGTACGTTTTTATAGAGTTATGTAGTTTCTGCCACTTTCTCCAATTTACTTTTTTGAAAATTATTATGTGTTTGGTTGTAAACTTTACTTGCAAAAAAACCAAAACCATTTTAAAAAATTTATCAACATTTTAAAAAAAATCTAAAACAAAGTGTTTCAATGGTAACCATAATCCTTTGAAATTTCATTAAACCTAAAACATCTTTTTGATATTAAGGGAGTCCCTCGGATGAGGTAACCCATGGTTGCAATGGGATTTCTCAACTCATTTAATGGGTTTCACAACTTGTTTAAGCTAAGTAAATCCAAAAGAAAATATTGATACCAGAAGGAGGGAATCGTGGGATCCTAATCAGTGTCACTCTAATTAACCTTAACCCCTCTGATTGAAGGTGAACTTGTCATTTAAAACTTTAAACCTTAGACTTCAGGACTGCTACTTCACCGAGGAGCATGAAGCTGATTTGTTGGGTAGCAATCTGCAACAACACAAAAATCTGCAACAGCATGAGGATCTATAACAGTACATCTTTCAATAGAATTAAACAACAAGCTATAGGAATTCAAGGTTGTCCGCCTAGTGCGACATAAATTCTCAACTCATCTTGAGGCCTTTGTATAACCTTGCTATATAATATAAGCCGCAATTTGTTTTAGGATTCTGAGATTATCAGTCTTTCACTTAAACCCTCACATCTTCCAGGCTATTTGTGTGTCNACATAAATTCTCAACTCATCTTGAGGCCTTTGTATAACCTTGCTATATAATATAAGCCATAATTTGTTTTAGGATTCTGAGATTATCAGTCTTTCACTTAAACCCTCACATCTTCCAGGCTATTTGTGTGTCCCTCTAGCATAAATGTAAGCCCTAATTAATAAAATTGGCAAGATGTAACATTAAAATAATTTCTTTCTCCTCGAAATTGAAGACAAACCATGGAATAGCTTGGGAAGTCACCGAGGTTCTCCTCAGGATCTGTGACAACCCTTAGTTCCTTTTCCTTTGAATTCCATAACAATGTTCCAAATTTGATCCATAGGCCTTTGATACTACTTTGGTTTGATCTGTTGAAAAGTCATATCCTTTGAATTTCTTGAAGAAAATATTATGTGATCTCAATCGAGAGTTTTCTTAGGTTACTTTAGTTATCTAAGATGTAATTACTTATAAAGGCTTGCCCTTATAGGAAACTTTAAATACCTAACTTAACATAAATTCTATTTAATTTTTAATATGAAATAGGGGAACTTGCTGGTCAACAAAAAAATGGTTCACAGACTTAAACGGATGTCATACATTCTTTAGTTTATTTATCGAGCCTTCACAAAAAAATAGTGTGTCTACCCTTCAAGATAGATGCATTGCTTGTGGTGTTATGCTTGATTATTTAAACTATTATTTATTTGGGATCAGTCTGGTCTCATATTTTATAATTTTAAAATATTTTTTTGAAATTTTTTATATATTAATCTATATTTTAATAGCAATCGACAAATCCTAATTTCACGACTGACACCTCTAACATTCCAGCTTCCACGTCCATCAGTAATATATGCAATAATCTCTTTCAAATCCCTTATAGATGGATCAAACTCAAAATAAAAGCAATTAGTCACACCAAACAGCTGAAATAATGTGTTGATCCAAACTGGGTTGAAATCCTCTTGTCTTTCTCTCATAAAAACTAAATCAACAGATTCCTTAAGGAGGTTTGCGTAATAAA
This sequence comes from Phalaenopsis hybrid cultivar, assembly GCA_002079205.1. Classification (NCBI taxonomy): domain Eukaryota; kingdom Viridiplantae; phylum Streptophyta; class Magnoliopsida; order Asparagales; family Orchidaceae; genus Phalaenopsis; species Phalaenopsis hybrid cultivar. The sequence continues at coordinate 9,541 of JXCR01144410.1, forward strand.
AATAATAGAGACAATAGAGAAATAGCATAAAACTTCCCAATTCTTGGCAATAATAAGATTTTCAATTGAACCACCAAGGGAAAAAAANTAAATTTTTTATATATTAATCTATATTTTAATAGCAACTGACAAATCCTAATTTCACGACTGACACCTCTAACATTCCAGCTTCCACGTCCATCAGTAATATATGCAATAATCTCTTTCAAATCCCTCATAGATGGATCAAACTCAAAATAAAAGCAATTAGTCACACCAAGCAGCTGAAATAATGTGTTGATCAAAACTGGGTTGAAATCCTCTTGTCTTTCTCTCATAAAAACTAAATCAACAGATTACTTAAGGAGGTTTGCGTAATAAAAATAATAGAGACAACAGAGAAATAGCATAAAACTTCCCAATTCTTGGCAATAATAAGATTTTCAATTGAACCACCAAGGGAAAAAAAAGAACTCCTGAATGTCTCTTCGACACTCTAACATTCCAGATTCCACGTCCATCAGTAATATATGCAATAATCTCTTTCAAATCTCTCATAGATGGATCAAACTCAGAATAAAAGCAATTAGTCACACCAAATAGCTCAAATAATGTGTTGAGCCAAACTGGGGTGAAATCCTCTTGTCTTTCTCTCATAAAAAATAAATCAACAGATTCCTTAGGGAGGTTAGCGTAATAAAAATAATAGATACAACAGAGAAATAGCTTAAAACTTCCCAATTCTTGGCAATAATAAGATTTTCAACTGAACCACCAAGGGTAAGAAAAAGAACCCTCCCAAATGTCTCTTCGACATCAAATTTTCACTGTATCGATCTTGTGTCGCGCGACTAAAAATCTTCTTAGAATCACAAGAACTATTGTCTTTATCCTTCTTAGTTTTAGGAGCCACTTTATAATATTAAAAAAAAATTAATAAAAATCCAAAAATAAATCTAAAATCATATTCTATGGACTCCTACAAGTGTTTTTCAAGAAAAATAATTTATTCTCCATGCATTCTCCACCATTTTCTCCCAAAATTTTTAGTTGCACAATTTTAGAAGTGGAACTTTCATGTCTTTGGTAATGTTCATACAAAAGTTTTGGAGGACCAAAAAGCTGTTGACTTACTGGAGTTTCAGGTGGTATGTAATCCCCAAATTGTTGATGATGTGGCTAAGGCTCATATAACCCTCCTCGATGCTATTTCTTTGGATGAAGGCTTTTTGAAACAAAAGGCCAATGATGTTTATTTCACTGATGGGGATTGTAATACAAATGTTTTTCATGTTACTATTAAGCATAGAAGAAATGTGAATATTATCATGAAAATTAAAAATATGCATGGAGTTATGATCAATGATGTTGAGGAAATTGACAATAATACAATGCATTACTTTATTGATTTGATTGGGACATATATAGAGGTACTTCCTAGAGATTCAAATTTATTTGCAAGGGAAAGAAAATACGTAGCAAATCTCTCTCTCTCTCTAACATTCCAATTGAACATGAAATCTACTCTGCTTTTAAGGACATCAGTCCAAAGAAGGCCCCTGTACTAGATGGTTTCACCTCTACTTTTAGATTCATTACAGGGATATAATTAAAAAAAAGTTCTCCTTGCTATACAAAGATATTTCCTTGGTCAAACTTCAGTAAATATTTTACCACATCTTTGATAGTGTTAATTCCTAAGTACAGCAACAAGATCAGTTGGAATAATTTTTAACCCATGTCACATACATCTGTTATTTCAAAATTTATAAGAATGTGTATAGATTACAATTATATCTCTCTTCCATTATCTCTCTCTAACAATCTGCATTTATTAAAAGATTGAGATAACTGATAATATCCCCCTCGCTCAAGAGATGATCAAGGATATGTATAAAAAATGCCAGGGTGGAAATCAGGTTCTTAAACTTGGTATAAAAAAAGAATTTGAGACCATAAGTTGGTACTTTATTTTAAATATTTTGAAGGCAAGAGGTTTTCAAAATATTTTTTTCAATCTTATTCAAAGATGGTTACAAAATAACTATTAAGTATTTGATTTATTGTTAACTCCTATGGTTTCTGCTCAGCACAAATGGGTATTAAGTAAGGAGATCCTCTCTCCCCTACAATATTTATCATTGCATTTGATTATCTCTCTCATTCACTAAACAATTTGCGAATTCAACATCCATACACTCATTTCTCTCAAAATTCAAGGCTCGTAGTTAGTCACCTGACATATGCAGATGATGCAATTATCATTTATAATGCTTGGAAAATTGCTCTCAAAATTCTAATGCAGCTGCTCAATGTGTTCCATAACTTTTCTAGTTTGTTTTTTAATAAGGCCAAATGTACCCTATATTTTGGTAAGTCAGTTTAGAGAACTTTAGCTAGTTGGGTGACTTCCTATATTGGTTGTCTTTCTGCTTCTCTCCCTCTCAAACCTTGGTGTCAATATTTCGAGAGGCTGAAGAAAGCAAATCCAATTGGATGATGTGGTAGAAAAAATGAAATCAAAAGGTGTTGATTAGAGGAATGTCTTCCTCTCCAATGGTGGTAGAGTGACTTTACTTAAATTTCCCTCCACAAATATATATATCAACTTGCAATGGGGAACATTTTGGCTGCTAGGGTTAGGCTTTTCTTGCGATTTCCCGGCAACAATGGTGTTAACTCTCTCTCCGGCTCAATTTTATAGTGAGATATCTCCAATCTTACTTCTTTTTAGTATTTTTCGGTGGCTTTCATCTCTATCACTCTGCTTTATAGTTTATTTCGTGAGGGCTTTCTTTTGTAGTCCATGCCACCTACTTTTGTCGAGGCTATCTCGAGAGCGCTCTCCATTAAGGGGATAGGTGATAATATGCTTTTCCCTAATGCTTTTTATGAATCTCTGGAAATTGGTGGTGATTATAACTTCATATAAAAATCGGGTAAAAAGGAGGAAAAATAGCCCTCCCCTCTCGAACTCTCAAAATACTATTCTAGCATCTTTTTGTCGTTTATAACTTCTTAGAAAATTTCTTTATGGACTTCCAGAACTAGAGTTTATTCGGAAGCTTTTTGAACTTATGAATCTGTGGAAGGTTGGAAAAGTGGTCTTTTGGATGGCTGACACATTCTAATTCATTTGTCGAGTGAGGAAGATTATGCTACAATTTTTGGGATGCGTATTGTGAGGTTTGATGATGTACTCATGAAGGTTCTTAAGTGGTGCTTAGATTTTGATCCGAAGGTCGAGCTACCTATAATTCTATTTTGGCTTCGTATACAGGGTTGAAAGTTCACTTATTTAATCAAGAAATCTTATTCTCCATAGCTGCGATGTTTGGCAAGTCTTTAAAGTTAGATGCTCCTACTTATAATTTAACCAGGCCTTCTATGGCTATAATTCTTTTAGAGAGGGATGTCACTCCGCCACCTTCAAATTACATGTGGATTGGTTCTACACTTAATGGGTATTGACAACTGGTACAATTGGAACAACACCCCCATTACTGTGGTCACTGTAGAATGTTTGGGCACAATTCACTCCACTGTTACCATATTCATCCAGAACTATGGAAGAGGAACGGGGCCAGCGTAGGCCACCTATAGTTCTATCTTCGGTGGTTTAAGAGGATTATATCTCCTTGACTCTAGGTCTGGCTCCTACATCGGTAGTGCATTAGAAAAATATTCCTATACAAAGTTTGCAGATTGTGAATAACAATGCTGAAACTAATGTTGAACATCTTTCTAAGAGAAATTTAAATGTTGTTGATACTGAGATAAGGCATTCAGATGAAATTTTGAAACTTCACATACGCTTCACACTTCTATTTCCTTTCCCTTGGACAATGAAATGTCGTTCATGGTTGATCACAATGCTAATATAAATGATGGCACTTTACCTGTGGCTGAAGAATCTAACATACTTGAGGAGGAGTGGCAGGTTCAAAAATCACGGAGGCAAAGGAACAAAGGGAGTTATGAATTGGTCAACCTTTGAGTTGGGAAAAACATTGAGAATTTGAATAACTCTTATTCTGATAGTGAGATTAGACAATCCCAAACTAGATCTTCTAGTAAGGGGTGTTTGTCTAACAATGTTTTATATTCTGATTTGGAATATCAGGGGAGTTGCGGTCCTAACTCTCAGATCAAAAAATTTGGTATTTTATTTATTTTGGAACCTTTGTTTGCATCTAACCACACGCGTATTATGGGTAAATTTAAGCAATTTTACACTTTTCAAAACTGCCCTAATAAGATTTGGCTTTTCTGGAAGAAGCATATCACTCTCGATATTATTGTTGATGATGAACAATTTGTGCACACTTATTTTTCTTTGCATGATTTTTCAAGTTGTCTTACTTTTGTGTATGCTAACACAAGGATTTTAGCAAGGTATGATCTATGGCACAAAATTAGTGCTATGATAAATCTGAATATGGATAGATGGATGGTGGGGGGAGATTTTAATATGATTCTCCATCATAATGATAATTGAGTGGAAGAAGGGCCAACTCATCCTTAATTGATAAGTTTGGCTAGGCTATGGTGGATGCAGGCTTGTCGGATATGGGATTTGTAGGCTCCAAATGTACTTGTAAGAGAGGCAAAGTTTTTGAACTCATTGACAGATTCATTGCCAACCAAGTGTGGTTCTCCTTTTTTGGCTTTTCTCAGGTTCAACATCTCTGTAGGTCGGGGTTGGATCATAAACCACTTCTTCTTTCTTTTGATTTCTTCAAAAAAGTTTCTAAATATCATTTTCGGTATTTAAATGTTTGGTCAAAACATGATGATTTTCTTTGATTGGTTGTCGATAATTGGAATGTCTTTGATGTGGGTAATGCTTGGTTTCATGTTCGGAAATTACATAAGAAGGTTGCTTCTACTTTAAGAGCTTGGAATTGGGGCGTATTCGGTGATGTCCATGCTTGGATAACTAAGGCGGAACAATAGGTTCTTTCTTTAGAGAATTTGGATGAATCTTCTGAGGATCTTGTTATTTAGCTACAGGATGCTCACTCTGAACTTTTGACTGCCTCTCGTGTCAAGGAGAGACTTTTGTGACAAAAGGCAAGGGAGGTTCATTTTGTTCAA
>JXCR01144412.1:0-43493 GCA_002079205.1 Phalaenopsis hybrid cultivar
GGCGCGCCTCTCAAGATTGTGGTTGCCTAATTACTTGCAATCAGCAATATATAGTAAAGTAGTAGCAGGATATGGAACTAGTGTCTTTCCCTTCTAATCTATGATGACTCAATTTCAACAGCTAATCCATTGTTTCTATATTTGTAGCTCTGTTTGCAAAACAGTAATGGAAGTCGTGATGGCTTCTGTAAGTGATAGTAAGTGGTTTGCCTTGTGCCCTTTTTTCAGGGAATCAATGCAGGATGCTTGAACCCTTTTTTCACGGAATCAATTTCTTGATAGCGTGAGGAGTTTGAAGGACTTAAATTCCCAATGCAAACACGAGGCCAACTATTATGGCGAATCCTTTCCCTAATTCCTTTTTTTTTTCTTTCTTCAAATCCTCCAACAAATTTTCATTATTGATATGCTATAGAGATTATGTATAATTAGTTTTGTTGCAATTTTGATTATACCAATTGCATGAAATTCACGCATTGTGCTGCTCTGTTGATAATTAATCTAAGACATTAATGTTAAATAAAAGGCCAAAGTGCACTGGAACCCTAATGAAAACTTTCAACCAGATTTCACAAGACCTTTTCAAAGGATATGTCAACAAAAGATTAGTTTTTTATGGGATTTTCAATCCAACCTCCAGAACCAGAAAGCTCAAAACAAATTATCACCAATATTATTTCTTAATATATTTCTGATTTCCATGAGTGGAAACAGATATTTGCTTTAACTAATATACTAATTTGTTACATGGTTTTCTGCAATTCATATTAAAACAACAACAACAACAAAGCCTTACTCCCACTACGTAGGGTCGGCTACATGAATCCTTTTTCTCCATCGCGTCCTATTTAGTGTCATACTTTCATTTAGTTCTAATAAATTAAGATCATTTTTAATACAATAAGCCCAAGTCTTCCTAGGTCTATCTCTTCCTTTCTTAACACAAGTCAAAAAATGGAAACAAGTCAATTTGAATTAGAGCTTAAAAAGAAAACCTCAAGGCGTCTCATACAAATATTGTATTAGAGCTTAAAAAAATGTTGTTACATAATAACAAAAAGATGCAAATCATATGGAAACAAGTCAATTATGATTCCAAGTAATTTCAACATAATTATTATAAGGTTAAAGATTACATTCCTACAGTCAATGAAAGGCATACTATTTATGTATACTAAATTAATGTGCGTTGACTTATACATACTACTAAATCCATTATAAAAGCATTCCACGTCTTATAATATAAATTTGTGGAAACGCCTAAGCAAACCCATGACTTCTTCAACTATAATTCATGATTTGTGTCCTGGCTCACACCTATGGAAGCCTCCTAGCTGTTCGTCCAGCAACACTGCTTCCAGCAGTCCACCCTAACAAGCCGCCAGCTCTCTTTCATACTTCAAACCAAGTTCCGTACCTTGTTTGCCACCTCACCCATCGATGTGCTATATTAATTGTTATTATTCTGTAGTTAATTTTAATTCCTTCTATTTCATATATTTTTACTAGAGGTTCGCCTTGACCTATATAAATTTAGTATAAAAGATGAAATGAAATACACAACCAGTTGTCTCCAATCCTTGTAATTATGCTGCTTTAAACATTTTTTTCCTTGTTATTCTATAAGTTGCAACCTACACCAATGCATTGCCAAGATCGTACAGCATTCATTGCTGCAATTCCCTTCTAGCTAGGTTTACAATAATCATAGATTCATTGCTGGTCTTAATTCTATTTTTCATTCTTTTTGCAACCAGTTACAACAAAACATTTCATTCCCATTTATCACGACAGTATGCATATTCCGTTAGTGTTAGGTGCATTTAGAACTGGGACAGGGAACTCAAACCCAATGAGAGAATTGCAAAACATCAATTCAACAAATTCATTGAAAATAAATAATTACTTTTAAGTGGATGTATTTGGTTCTCACACCATCGTTTATAAAACTTAGGCTTAAATTAGTCCTAAATGTGAGCAAGGAAATCCCAAGCTTGAGAAGAACAAGATTCTATGGAATTGATATCCTAATTATGGAACTCCTTGGTTCCCGAGATAAGTGACAATTGTATGTTCCTTCATTCGGCCGAAGAAATATGGAAAAGAAAAATTACCTATACTCTAAAGACCGCGTTGTAGTTCAAATCTATAAAATCTAGACTAAGATCTTATCTATCAAACAGGAAGAGCAATCCATCACAGAAAATTCTAACCTGTGGCAAGGCTTTTAGCAAGAACTAATATTAATGCATATAAATGGAATAAGACGGAGTTATAGCTCACCTTCAAAGGTTATTAAAAAAATGGATCTATGATTTTGTTGCAGAATTAAATTTTAATTTAATGCTATAAGAGTACAAATTCTAGCAAAGAAGGATTTACCTTCACAAAATAAAGTTATTGCTATCATTTAAATATAAGAAAAGAAAAAAGTAATAGAGATTACTTAGTCCCAAAGGTTATCAACATTAAACACTATGATTCAAAACACTCCTCTCACTAGAAAAGATCAACCAAATCCAACAAAAAAGAATAATAAAGGTTCTTTATAGTACATATATAGAAAAAAAAAACTCGCATACAAAGGAAAGATAGTGAAAACTTTTCATGGCAATCCACCAATACAAGTTAATCATAAGGAGAATAAGTAAAAAAAAATAGAGACATGCATATATAACACGTATGGAAAAAGGTAGCACCAAACAATCACCCATAAAATTCTAAAAAGAAGAAACAGAAAAGTTAAAAAGCTTGCTTGTATCACTAGAAAAGACTTATGGCATGTATTCACTCTCTTTCATTCTAATTTACTACCTCATCTTCTCATGCATTTAAAGTCTCAAAGATGCCCAATCTCAGCACTTAAGATTATTGATTCCAGAACTACAACCATACAACCAACTCCTCACACAAATTCACTTGATCTACTAATTAAAAAAACTATTGCTAGAAGACCCTTGCAATCATTGTTAGCCAAAGACATTCTTATAAACAAACCGTTCACAGTTCAAAATGTTCTCCTTGTTCCTAAATTATTTAACAAATTATAATCAATTGAAAAACTAACTACAAATTCAAACTTCAGTGTTGCATATTATCCTTCGCATTGAGTGTGTTAGGAAAACAGCACAAGGAGAACGACTGGAATAACAAAAAAACAGATGGTCTCTATCGCCTCAAAGAATCCGCTGATAAAAAAAACTCCTCTTCTGAAACCTTAAAATCTAAATCATCCAATAAGAAAAATATGTTATTTCAACACTCATGTTTCAGCATCAATCCTTAGGTATTTCAAAAATAAGTTTTGCTTATTACTCAAATAAATCAAAATCGAAAAAATTTATAGTGATTTTTTGTGGGTTAACAAAACACAAGCATACCAGTTTTTCAAAAACTGACATAAGAAACCAAAACCAATTTTTGCTCATTCATATTGACATTTGAAAACTGTAAAGGAAATGAGTTCCTACAGTTCATACTTTCTTATCACTAATTGAAATCATATGTCACATATTCATAGACGCTCCTCTCTCTATAGAGTAAGAATATAACTAATATTGAAAAGATCTGAAATTAAATCTCGTTTAATTTAGTTACCTAATATACAAGCTTCCTAATACACAAACTACCTAAAGTACATGTTTTATATTTAGTATTTTTCATAACACTCCTCAAGCTGGAGCATGGATAATGATTATGCCTAGTTTGTTATAAATATAAATGACTCTTGCTCCATCAAGGACCTTTGTGAAGATGTCTCCTAGTGTTCTCCAGTATTTACATGAGCTATAGAAATATAATTTTGTTGAATCTCTTAATGAACAAAATGATAATTTATCTCAATATGCTTTGTTCACTCATGGAAGACAATGTTAGAAACAATATGAATTGCAGCTTGGTTATCATACCACAACTTTGCTTAAGCAGTCATCATAAGCCCCATTTCAATCAGGAATTGGAAGACTCACATCAATTCACTCGAAGCTTATGACATTACTCCATGCTTAGATTATGCACTGAATCGCGACGCTACAGTTTGTTTCTTACTCTTTTATGAGACCAAATTACCACACAGAGAAACACAATATTTAGTAATAGAACTTCAATCAATTTTGGAAGTTACCCAATCTACATCAGACAAGCATTCAATATTTTTATGCCCGTGACTCTAACATAGACATAATATGTTGCAGAGCTAACTGATGATGAACTATGGGGAAAAACATAAATAGACTTATAATACTAACTGAATATGCAATGTCATAACGAGTCATTACGAGGTAGTTTAATTTCCCAACTAACTTCTTATATCATTCAGAACCATTAAAAAACTCTCCATCCTTGATAAGTTGCTTATTAGGAACCATCAGAGTACTACTAGGTTTTTTGCCCATAATTTTCCTATTTCTACTAACAAATCCAAAAGATAGTTCCATTGAGAAAGAAAAATAAATTTCTTGCTCCTTTATACCTCAGCCCCAAGAAGTACTTTGAGGAACTCAGATCATTAATGTTGAACTAAATTTGAAGAAATAATTTCAATGATAAAATCCCCTACACATCACTTTCAGTAATAATAATGTCATTAATATAAACCACTAAAATAATGATTACTGAAGTAAATTGCTTATAGAATACTGTGTGATCACTTTTACTTTTCTGCACCCAAATCCTTTTATTGCTTGGCTAAATTTTCCAAACCATACTCAAGGGCTTTGCTTCAATCCATATGAGGACTTTTGATGGTAACATACTTTCCCAGATTCCCTCTGAGCAAAAAACCATAAGGTTGCTCCATGCATACCTCTTCCAAAAGATCACCATGCAAAAAAGCATTATTTACATCAAGCTAGTGCAATGGCAAAATACTCATTGGGGCCAAGAATAGGAGCAGGCGAACTGAAGTTAACTTAACTACCAGATAGAATATATCCAAGAAGTCTATCTTGTTCGAAGTTAAATGAGGAAATAACTTATTCCTATTATAAGTTATGAGGATTAAATTTATTTACTTGGATTGGAGTTATTTCCTTTTATCTTAAGTAATTAGTATGAATTGATTAATTGAAGATATAGGTGTTATATTTTTCTTCTCCTGTTATTTCCTTTTTATTGTATTTCTTATTCTAGGATCCACGGTTATTTATACCAATGTTTCATATAAATAATATCATTTTGCGTTATTCTAGAATTTCAACGTATCTCATACTTTTGAGCATAGGACTTGGCCACCAACCCAGCTTTGAAACGAGCTACAGATCCATCAGAATGAAACTTAACTGCAAATACCCACTTACAGCCAACAATCTTCTTTTCAGAAGGTAAATCAACTAATTCCCACGTTCCATTTTCAGTCAAGGCATTCATCTCATCACGCATCTCTGCCCTCCACCGAGAATGGAATAAGATGCGTTAAACAACAAGTAATGGGATAAGCGCATTGATGCTTACCTCTTCAAAAAGCAATAGGTAAATCAAGATCACTAGAAGAAGGATCCACCTAGAAAGATGATATTAATGTCGGACTAGGATCAGGGGAGCGAGATCTTCTCGAGAAAACATTAGTGATAAGTGGTTTGGATTGAGGCAATGGAGATAGAGCTAGAGTAGGATCTGAACTTATGATGTGATACATTAACTAATCAAAATCTGATGAAGATATAGACACACTAATGAGTCACCAAAAAATGGAATTTTTTTATGAAAGGTGGCATCAGCAGAAATCTTGCACTTGTTTAGCGGAAGGGAAAAACATCGATGCTTTTTTTGCAAGCGAGAATATCCTAGGAAGACCTTAATGACATAGGGTCCAGTTTGGACAAAATAAGTACACCTAAATATGTGTGGTTTAATAAAAAAAAGATAGTTGGCTAGGCATAAAACTTGGCAGGGTGTCTAATATTGTAAAATATTAGAAGGCATACGACTGATAAAAAAATGCAATAGAAACTGCATCAACTTAGAACTGTTTAGGTACATTTCTTTGAAACAAAAGAACTCTAATATTCTCAAGAAGATGCTCGTTGTTTCTTTCAGCTACTCCATTTTGAGATGGAGTATTGACACAGAAGGACTGGTGAAACATCCCATTTTGTATAATATAGTTTTGAAAAGACACAGGAAAATATTATTTGGTATTATCCACAAAGGTGACAAAATATTGAAATTCATTAAATAATATAGAATAAGGTCCTCACACATCAGAATGAACCAACTCAAAACTATGAGTTTTTTTATTAACTCTGGTACCACAATAAAAATGATGGTACTTAACAAATTGACCTGATTCACAATCTAAAGATGATAAAAGTTGAAACTAAGGATACAACTTTTTCAACTTTGATAAGGATGTATGTCCTAATCAATAATAGATCTCAAAAGAGGATAAGGTGCTAGAAAAAGCTACAGATCGAGGTACCCCATTAATCAGAATGTATAGCACCCCTCGATTCTCATCCTTCGCCAATAATTTTTTTCATCATGACATTCTAGAATAGACAACGAGCACAAAAGAATAAGATATAACAATTAAGAACACGTGTAATTTTGCTAACATAAACAAGATTAAAATCAAAATGAGATAAACAGAGAACAAAAGTTAGAGACAATGTATGTGTAATATTGATTGTGTCATAACCGAGAATATTAGAGGTAGATCTATCTGCAAAATTGACAGAAGAGAAGTGTTTTTAAAAGGTAAAAAAGAGTTTTGGATTACATGTTATGTGATATGTAGCACACGAATCAATAACCCATTGTGCGAAAGATGAAAGACTGAGTATCATCGTTACCTTACTCAGCATGGGCAATGATAAATGGGGATTTCTTGGATACTTCCTAAAATTTGATGAACTTGGCATATTCATTTACAGAGATCGAGAGTCTGACTCAAAGAGGTCTCGATAATAGTGAAAGTGTGAGCTAACTGTGATTTAGAACCCTTTTGATTCTTTTTGAGCAACTTCTTACCATTTCTCTTTATATGATGAGGTTAATGGTAGTAATAACACGCTGCCTTCGACCCTTAATTTCCATAATTCAGAGTTCCACTTTTGTAATTGTCCCGAGACTTAGGTTTACTGATGTCTATATTTTTCTGATTAGCAATAACACTAGGTTGTAGTATAGATGAAGCCTGAGAACTTGAGATAGTACACAATACTCTTGTATAGGCTTCCCTCAGAATAGTACATCTAGGGTCAAATAAAATCTATGATTTAAAACCTTCCTAATGAGATCTGAGACTAGCTAGAAAATTCGTGATAGTCATTTGTTCTCTTTGAGCCAGCTGAATCTGGACATCGGTAATGAAAGGCAATAGTGCATTCAATTCTTCATACACAAGTTTAAAGTACATGTGATATGTGTTAAGTGATTGATCGTGTTATTCAACACGATAGAATTCCTTACATCAAATATTCGAAAAATATTTTCTCTCCCATAAAATATAAATAATAATTCATCTATCGCATCATTAGCACAGTCACAAAGAACAACATGACTGAAATGATCAGGTTCGATAGAATTCCATATTTGTATCAAAAACTGAGGATTCACTCTCATCCACTCAGAATAATTCGACTCACTCACAGCTAGAGGATTATCAATGAAATGACTCTATTGAGAAATACACTTTAAATAGAGTCTCGCGGTTTTATTCAAATAAAAATAATTGATGCAATTTAGTTTTTCATTCGTAATCAAAGCCACTAATCAAACCAAACTTGTCGCAGGATGTTTGTGTTCGCCAAATATAATTGATGTCATTAAATACTGAAGGATGAACTGACAGAGCCCTCAGAGACAAATAACTCCCCGACCCATTGTTCAACGATCTCCAAATAAAAGGAAAGCAAATTGATACAGCGAACGACAGATGCAGATTAAGCAGAACACAACAACCAATAACGCATATCAACAGAACGCGCCAGCTTCATCGATGCATTAATTCGACAACACAGATAGGGTGTACGAAGCAGATGCAAAGGAAATTGAAAGTGAAGTCAATGGCATTGTTTGACGAAACTGAATCATTATAGCCAACAAAACAGGATAACACTATTCAAAGCAGATGAAGACATGCAGGACATTAAAGATTCCTTCTTAGCAGGCAGCCAAGCCGTAGGGAAAGCAGACAATGTTGTCGAGGAAGTAGTGGAAGACGTTGACCATGAAGTCGCAAAGTGCTAACAATCACTTCGAAGGAAGCAATCAAAGGTATCGATGAAACCGGAAGGAAACGAAGGTGTCGTAAGATGCAAACGAAGACTAAGACATACGCTTTGACGAAGCTTTGATACCATGTAACAGAAAAAACTTCCTTCTTTCTTATCATTAATTGAAATCACAAGTTACATATTTATAAACACTCCTATCTTAACAAATTAAGAATATACCTAATATAGAAAAGATTTGAAATTAAATCACTTCTAATTTGGTTACCTAATATATAAGCTTCTTAACATGTAGCTACCTAAAATACAAGCTTTAGATTTAGTATTTTCGATAACAAAAACTATTCTCTTCACCTAAGATCATTTCGGTGGTGGTTTATGTCCTTTGCGAATGATTACACCCATGTATCTTTTCACTAAAAGTACAAAATAAAGTGCCATATTTTCACCTTTTTAACATAATAAAAAGTTAATTCGGTGCCCAAAAAATGATATATTAATCCTTTTGTATGTACAGACCAACAAAATAAGATGACAACAAAAGAATGATCAACTACTTAATATCATAAAGGCTCTCCTTTTTCAGAAAAATATTCCAAAGTAATATTGCGGAAAGTAGTTCCAATTGCTGTAGACATCATAGAATGAATACTTACAAGAACCTTGGATTCAAGGGTCAAGCCAAATTCAAATTTATTCGTCATTCAAGCTCATCAAACAATCTTATTCCCAAAATTATTTAAGAGATGTCTTAGTTCATACACATCCCCGAAATAGAGAAAATTTTGATCCAAGGCTAATTAAATGTATTTATTGGCAACTCCCCCACACACAAATAGTACAAATACTCACTCCCGTGAGAAAGGTGTATGAGACTGCTGATATCACTTTCAAAAAGATAGTTTGTTGCTACTTATCCCAGAGATAAAATACCAATGACAAATGAATACTTCCTCCTAAATTGCTCATTATTTCCCCTTATTCAACATATTATATTACGTAACCATCCACTTCTACAAAAATAAAGTTTACAACAAAAACATAATTTCTACTTGGTCGTACAAGTTCACTCAGAAAAGAAATGTATCTCAATCTATGCAAGTCTAATCAAATAAATCAATTGTTATCGCTATATCCACTGGGAGTACACTTTAGCCTACAAACAAAGGTGCAAGAGCTTATACTAAGCATCTCTTAAATTAGCTCTCATCAAACTATATCCGTAAAGCAATAATACTAACTATAACCGTAAATCACCTCTAAGAATTTAAATAACGTACTAAAAATAATGCTATGAAAAAAGAATTAGAAGTCCTTTAACAGAAAAAAATATGAGAATTAGTGAGATTACTAAAGGAAAAAAAAAAGTGAAATGTAAATGGATCTTTATAGTAAAATATAAAGACAATGGCTCACTAGAAAAGTATAAAGTCAAACTAATGGTTGTAATAGCACAAACTTTCACCCATCTATATATTGTCTCTTTGACGTAATGGCCTCACAATTGTCTCATCGATTTAATTATCAAGGATAGCATTCGCTTCGAGACTATTCCCGTGCGAGCATGCTTAACAACGAAATTTCTAATTAGATTACAACAGTTGTACCAAAATCCATCTTGATGTTTAAAAGTTCAACGATATTCTACTTGAACAATTTCAAAATCTTCCCTACGTAAGTAACCAACAATTTTTGTCATTATTCATAATCCAGAATCATCCACCATGCAAATAGAATTTTAAAGATAGCTCCTTATAGATACAAGAGGTGCCTACGGCCATGTAACACTTTATACAATTTAGAATTCAAGAGGTGGTTCCTATGACATAATACTTTGTTCTGCATGGAACTTCATTTCCATATTCAAGCTAGTGTAACACTATGATGCTATTTATAACAGCTTAAACTCACCCATCGAGAAATTATTCACATTGTCTTAGTTGCCTCAAAGCTTTGTCCCGTTGATATAATTTTCTGGGAGGTCGCCCACACTAAAAGCGATCCCATGGGAGAATGCCTAATTTTGAAGATTTTAATGAAATTCCAACCATTACACCAAACAACGCCTCAATGTTTAAGAGTTTAGGTTCATTTTGCTTTTAAGGGGTTTCATAATCTCAACCACTTAAAAAATACCATCCTCCTCAATTTCCTTAACCCAAAATTATCCACTCTACAGATAAGTTTCTCAATGTGGTTTTTGTCATATAAAACCTTATCCATCTAGTGTATAAGAGACAGCTCCCATAACATAACATCTTGTTCTATATGCCACTTAATTCTCATCTTCAGGCTAATAAAATGAATGAAACTATTTGTAACAGTCTGAATTCCCACCCATCGAAATATTATCTAATTTGGCCTAATGATCTCAAGATTGTCACATCAATATAACTTCCCAGGAGGTACTCATTATGAGAGTATAGGAAGTCACTCATCCTGAGAGTACAGGAAGTCGCTCATCCTTAGAATGCTCCTATACTAGCAAGCTTAACCATGGATTTTTGGATAAAATTCTAATCATTAAACCAAAATACTCGTTGATATTTAAAATTTCAGTTGTATTCTATTTAAAGGGTTCATTGTGGCTAAAAGCTACACTCAAATTTATGGGATTATATAACTAAAAACATTCACTCTAGAGCAAAAAACAATTATTATTTCAGTTCCTTTATCATAAGCAACTAACAAGAACTAGAAAATACAATAATGAGATGTGAAACATACCATCTTTCGTGGTGATCAATAGGAGGTATATATGAAGATCCCATCAAGACTTGACTCGAATATAGAGTAAAAAAATACATGAATTAAAACGGCATTATATAGATTCAAGTAAACTTCAAGGGCATAGTTCAAAAAATTCACCAAGGTAATGCTCAATAATGGATACAAACAAAGTCAAGAAGACCATATATTATTTGTGAAATAAAACTTTAAGGAGAGTCTTCGCATTATTAGTTCATGATAGTTGAACACCTTGAAGGAATAGAGAATTTAAGAAAAGTTAAGAAATTAGGTAAGCTAAAGTACTTCACTCATTTTAAATTTGTACACTCATGATATAAAATTCTTATATTATAACAAAAATACATAAAATATCTATTGGAAGAGAGATCCATTAGATACAAGGCTATCAAGAACCCCATGAAATTTTATAATAAATGTAGAGATGCTCCGGAAGAAATAACAATTGAAAAAGTTTACCAAAGACTCGTGGAAAGACAAATTTGTTCATCACATACCAAGCCTAATACTACCTATGTTGCTAGTGTGATAAGTTGATTCATATAAAATCTTAAAAACTCAAATCTTGAGGCAAATGTATCAAATTTCACAAAATTTAAAGGGAAACCTGTTTAAGGAAATTTTACAAAACTAAAGGAAAATATGACCCTTAAAACTTGTAAATATACAGTTTATGTAAGTTCTATGGTTGACCAAAAGTTAGCAAAAGTTATTGCAACTTTTTAACCTCATAACTCAAATAAATAATTAATTAAAATGTGGTAGCAAAATCTAGCACAAAAATAGAAATTATATCTACAGTAGTACAAATCTACAAATTATTACATCAAAAAATTATAACGAAAATATCAAAAATTAAGTGGAAATGTTAGTCTTTATCGTGATAGCAAATCAGTCATCAATATTACAGGATCTTGTACAATAAAATTATACTAAACATATTGAAATTGATTGAAATTTTATAAAAAATAAGTTGAACAATGACCTAATTCAAATCTTGTCAGTTACCGCAAATAAACACCACATAGAAATTCCTTCCAAGGAATAGGGGCAATTTTTTAAAGTAATATCCATTCATTCGCTTGAATGGAGAGTATTTCGACGCTTATAGTCAAATGTCTTTCTCAATTGCAGTCAGTGATTCCATCTCCCAGGTTACATACTTTAAATGCCTATTCGCTATCCACCAAACAACTTACCTTGCAATTGTCCATCTTGCTAAGCCGTCAATTATCTCTAATATTCCACCCCTACCCGCCAAGCTTTTCCACCACCTTTTTCATAGCCACCTCACCAATCCATGTACTCATTATTTCCATGTCACTAATCTACATGTTGCATTGATTGTAATAAACCACCTGATGTTTTCCTAGAGTTGTATAAAGTCAACCCAAATACACAATCAATTGCTTCAATTCTTCTCAGAATTCAAACACATTTAAAAAATAACTTATAAATTATCACATCATGCACTTCGTTATTTAAATTTGAATATAGTACATGACAAAATTCTAATTTTGAGAAGTACAACTATCTTATTTAACACAAAGCAATCAGATAATGTAAGTCCCTACTTTTGAATTTCAATTAAAACTGAAAACTATAACCATTTCATCATGTAGTAACTTCTAAATTTAAATTCAATCTTATACATCATTACCTAATATTCAAATAATTTATTCAATGGTTAAATGGATATGGAATATAGCATTATCTTTAAGTTTACTATTAATTTTCTTGTATTTTGAAATTCAAAGGGCTTTGCTTAATCTTCGATAACTTCGGCTAAAGTAAGACCCCTTATAGTGTAATTAATAATTTAGGAGATTTACTTACATACCACAAAATTCCTATATATTTACATATTGTACTAGGTCTTTCTATTGACTTATATAACACTTAAATCTCTAAATCACATAAAAATAAAACTGATAACAATTAATATAAGTAACACAAATTTTTCAAGCATATATTTGATGTGATTCAGACACTAAAGTGTTATATAAATAAATAAAAATATTTAGGTGTTAAATATATAAATAAATAAGATATTTATGGCATATAGGTAAATCCCTCTAATGACTTTAACTTTATTTTAATTATCGTTATCATCCCTAGCAACATTGGGGCAATGGCTTAGTATAAGATGTATGATACTCATTATAGTTTTATACATATAATAAAATTAAATAATGTGCATTGAATCAAGAAGCGAAACTTGACGCATAATAAGAGTGTCATATAGCATGGTTATTTTAAATTTGAATTAAAAGCTAATTATGATAGCATGCATGTCATTGCTTTTAATTTAAATTTCACTGCAATCATATATAAAATTTAACTACCAGACCATTCATGTGATTACTTTTAAATGTGAATTAATTTCAATATAAATATCATAATATTTTTTTATCTATCACAATCATTGTTTATAATTTGAATTCAAAATGAAAACTATAACTCCATGGTCTCTATTAAATTTTGTATGCCAATTATTTTAAATTTTAATTAATGGTCTAATCGAGATTGTTGCAGTTGTTTGAAGAAGCAGATGTGAAGCTGCTGCAAAAAAAAAAATGTTATTCAAAAAGCTACAGTGACTTTTTTTTTTTAAAAAGTCATACTACAGTTTTCTAGCGGTCACCGCACTTAGTCAGGTTACGTTGCGAAATGCAGCTTTCCACCACAACTTTTTGAAAAAATAAACAAAATGCAGTTTGTCGAACACAAAAAATTGTGGTGTTGCACCACACTGCTACTCCAAACGCAAGTCTTTATATTTTCAATTAAATTTATTTACTTAACCTTTTTAATCAATTTAGCTCGAGCTAGAACCTTACAATACAACTAGCAATTTAATATAATTTTTATTATTTTTATCATCCATTGCAACCCAATAATATTTACTAATTCTGGATAATTTTTCAAATTGGATAGATTATTAGAAAAATTATTTGAAAGATGCATAGTTTTCAACACAAAAAGTTAAATTTGATTGAAGCCAATTGCATGAAGTTCATGGTTTTCTCAACCCTTCAAGCTATCATTCTAATAGAAAACCATTAAATTTCCTCTAAATTGAATTTTATAGTTTTTTTTTAGTTTCCAACAAGGCTAATCTATTAGTATTTTAAGCCAACAGTTTGTGACCTGCAAAATGTGTGTGCAAGTTTTGAGGTTTTCTGCATCGAACATTATATCTGCATCACAAAATCCAAGTTCCCTGCATTGTGCATAAGAAAAGCTACATTTAAGGTTTAATATGACATTGACATTTCATAACAAATAGATCTTTGGTAAATAACAATCACAATAAGAAATGAAACGCTGATTTTTAGACCCAAAATCTTTCATGTTGAAATAAGCAACCCTTAAATTATTTAACTACCAACCTGACATACTGAACAATAATAAAACAAGAGAAAAAACCACCAAAATAAACAGTTTGTTCATGAAAGTGCAAAATGATTTCTGACACATACTCTGGAAACATCACCCCTGCATCAATTAAGATATAACGGTCATAGTTTCCAACTAGCATGCAGTTCATTCCAATTTCCCCTAAACCACCTATAGGAAGTACTCGTATAGGTGGTCCATTTGGTCCCTCGTAAAACTGTTCCAATTTTCGTTGAACTGAATCATCCATGCTTTTCCCTGACCCATCAGTCCTAGATCTTCTACGCGGAGATTTTGATCTTTGCACACCTATATGTGAGTAAGTCAACAAAATAGGAAAGAAGTAAAAGGATGAAAATAAAAGAAACGGACAAAAAATTAACAAGCATATTACATGATATTACATGCACAAGCATTTTTGTTAGCCGGGCGTAAGAGGGGAAAAACATTGTTCACTATTTTTACTGCCTATCAAAAAGGAAAACATCACATATAGCAAGTACTAAAGAAGTATATGAAAAAGAGCTCTGGTCACGCTTAAGCTTGAACTTATTTAATAGTGAAAGAAGCCACTTGAATATTAGTTAAGTTAATGTCAATGTGTATGAAATGGTTCATTAACTAAGTATAAATGATAGCCTGGTAAACCGACACGCGTTTAAAACATAGCAAGAAGATGAGTCTTCACCACAAAATAGTCTAAGCTGGTAGCCCTTCTGCTAATTGAAATTTCCATTGGCAAGATAAGGTAGAAGTTCATACTACATGCTGAGACGCTTATAAATGCGCTCCTCGACCTGAACAAAGCTTATAAATTGATGGTTTGAGTTTCCATCATAGAGTCTACCATCTAAAACCACAGTAGCATCGATTATTCTACTAAATAAAAAATTTGATCATGAATGTGATGATATTTTCATAAAAAATACATATCAAAATGAACTAATATATCATAATCTTGGTGTGAAAAGATTTATTCACTTTGATGCCCAATTGAATTCTAACAGACAACAAACCAGTCACTTCAGTTTATTTCCAACCTTACAAGAAACTTTAACAAAGTCTTATAGTCATATGCGTCGATTTCTTTGCCCACATTCAACTGAAATTAAGTGCATAAAAAACTTACTAATAGAAAAATGGTATTGATTTATATCAAATAGAAGGAACTTTGGCTGGTTATGCATTGATTACAAGAAATTAAGCAAGCCTACAGTTAAGTAACATTTGTTGAGGATCGATGATTTGTTTGATCAACTTTAAAGAACTTTCATTTTCTCTAAAATTCATTTCAAATTAAGGAATCAACAATTGTGAATTGAAAAAGAAAATATAACAAAGCATTTAGTGCAGATATAAAAACTATCAGTTTGTTGCGTTGTNCGAGCAATCCATTAAGTGGGTGCCGAATTTGAGGTCACAGCCTCAGAACACAAATATTTAGAGCCATGATATCCTGCAAATAATATTTCCCGGATTCCAATTATAATTGTGATGTTTATATTCTTATCGAAGAAAATCAAACAAAAAAATAAATGCTGAGCTTGAGGGAACTAACCAAAAAAAAAAAGAGTTTACTAGCCTAAAAAGAGTCTTGTGAAGTTGAATAGATATAGAGATAGGAATCTAAGAAATGACATATTTCTCCCTGTACGATGACCCATTTCTTCTACTTCTGAATTGGAATTACGAATCAAGATTAATAACCTCATTTTCATGTTCACTTGCTTGAAGTGTCAAACATATCCTCTTCTTATATCATGTTGGTGGTTACAAAGAAGTTGAAATGCTTGAAAAGCTTATTTCTTAGCACGTTATCATTTGAAATTGTTGTCATTGACATTCAACGAAAACAATATAACAATGGTTTACATCCTACATCAATCTATGAAAACGTGACATTGAAAATGATCTAAAACTTTTAATCATTAATAGATTTCATTTTAAGAAACTCAACTTTGCATTCCAACCTACTCTATATAAAGTGGTGGTTTAGAAGGACAGCTTGAAGGAGATAGAATGCTAGTTGAGATTTTAGAATATTATTTTCATCAAAAATGAAAAGAGACATGTCGTATTTAGTGAGAAAGTTGTATGACTGTCAAAATGAAGAAGATAGAAAACAAAATGATATTTGATCAACTCTTTCCAACTTCAAATCATATGTGGGAGGACCTAAGCATGGATTTAAGGCTGATTTTTCACGCACACTAAGAGGTCGTAGTTAAATCCTTACTGTTATTAATTGTTATTCTAAGATTGCATTTTTTTTTATGTGAAAATATTGTTCATAGCAAAAATATTCTTGATGATCCCAATGATGCAAAAGCATTTCTTTAAGGAGATCATGAAGCTTCATAGAATGTAAGAGATTACCAGCTCGGATTGAGAATAGAGATTTATGAGCAGTTTTTTTACAACACTATAGATGATCCCCATGACTCAAATATAATAATTAAGTTCTATCACCTCAAGTTTATTGGTAAACTAAAATTGTCACTCAATCACTAAATGACATGCTCCGACACCAACAAAAAAGGGGCAGCCTCCCTGCTCAAGCTCAATTTACTTACAACTCCTCTAGATGTTGGTTAAGCCAAAGAAACACATTTTAAGTGGTCAAAAGAATAAATACTAGGCGCATCATAAATCAACTGCCAACTAGCCTTATGAGAGGTTTTAAAAGTAAATGAACTCGTAAGCAACATCAAGATATGCAAGAAAAAGTAACAAGAGAATTGTACGAAAGGTACAAGAAGAATGCCGCCTAAACATGGAGTAACTGTCACTTACAACAAGCTCAAGAATAAAAGGGATTAGTCAATGTTGCATTGTAATGATTTTTTGGTAAAATCCTTACAAAACTGAGTATCATATTGGATATGTATTAGTCCAAAACTCAACGTTCAGTTTAGCAAACTTATATTCTACCATAGCGATACAATAGAAACAATAAATGTGATGTTTCGTTTATTTTATGAAGGGAAGTATCATAAAGTAGCCAAAGATGCCAAACTAAAGCCATTTATAAAACATGCAACCAAAAATCATATTAGAAGCAAAAGGTGTTTAACTAAAAGAACATGATTACCGTTTCTGAAAGTTTTTTTTTATTATTATTATTGTTAAACTTAATTTTTGAACCTCACGCTCATCAAAAAGAGAGGGAGAGAAAGCCTTCTTTTTCTTACAATACTTACCATGTGACTTAGTGAAGCCTCTTTCCAACTTTTCACTTCAATTGTTTGCTAATATATTGTGGTAGGCAACATTATACCATGATTATAAATTAACTCAAACGTGAAAAGGAATGCAATAGAGTATTCAACCTGCAAAATGCCAGCACTAGTTATGTTGATTTCATCTAGCCAAAGCTTACTCTATTTCAAGTAAATGTATTTAGCAAAACCTAATGAAAGGTCAAGGCATTTTGCTTTCTTAGATATGCCAATTAAATTTTCACAATTGAACATCTTGCTCTTGTTATACAAACATCATCATGACACCATTAGAACAAAATGTGTCATCCCTACAAGCTTTGATGCCATTGCCACAAGCTTTGAATGTGACAGCTGTTATTTATCATTAATTTATTAGCATGCATCTGGCACAGTCTCTATGTTAGAAGATTCAATCAGAATCCAAATTAACAATAAAATCTTCAATGTGGCACAAATGAGGTGTCAGTATAAAATTTGCAAGCACAATTTTAGTCATGCATAGTATAAACTTGAAGATCGAGTTCAATTTCTACAAGGAGAATCAATTGGAATGAACTCTTTTCAACTTTTCACTTCAATTGTTTGATAATATATTGTGGTAGGCAACATTATACCTTGATTACAAATTAAGTCAAACGTGAAAAGGAATGCAATAGAATATTCAATCTGTAAACTGCCAGCCCTAGTTATGAAGATTTCATCTAGCAAAAGCTTACTCTATTTCAAGTAAAAGTATTTAGCAAAACCTAATGAAAGGTCAAGGCATTTTGCTTTCATAGAAATGACAATAAATTTTCGCGATTGAATATCTTGCTCTTGTTATACAAACTTCATCATGACACCATTAGAACACAATGTGTCATCCCTACAAGCTTTGATGTCATCGCCACAAGCTTTGCATGTGACAGCTGTTATGTATCATTAATTTATTAGTATGCTTCTGGCACAGTCTCTATGTTAGAAGATTCAATCAGAATCCAACTTAACAATAAAATCTTCAATGTGGCACAAATGAGGTGTCAGTATAAAATTTGCAAGCACAATTTTAGTCATGCATAGTATAAACTTCAAGGTCGAGTTCAATTTCTACAAGGAGAATCAATTGGAATGAACTCTTTTCAACTTTTCACTTCAATTGTTTGATAATATATTGTGGTAGGCAACATTATACCTTGATTACAAATTAAGTCAAACGTGAAAAGGAATGCAATAGAATATTCAATCTGTAAACTGCCAGCCCTAGTTATGAAGATTTCATCTAGCAAAAGCTTACTCTATTTCAAGTAAAAGTATTTAGCAAAACCTAATGAAAGGTCAAGGCATTTTGCTTTCATAGAAATGACAATAAATTTTCGCGATTGAATATCTTGCTCTTGTTATACAAACTTCATCATGACACCATTAGAACACAATGTGTCATCCCTACAAGCTTTGATGTCATCGCCACAAGCTTTGCATGTGACAGCTGTTATGTATCATTAATTTATTAGTATGCTTCTGGCACAGTCTCTATGTCAGAAGATTCAATCAGAATCCAACTTAACAATAAAATCTTCAATGTGGCACAAATGAGGTATCAGTACAAAAGTTGCAAGCATAATTTTAGTCATGCTCAGCATGAATGTCAACATAGGTCGAGTTCAATTTCTACAAGGAGAATCAATTGAAATGATTTTGCAATTAAAATTAATCATTTCATTAACATTTTGGCTTATATAGAGCCATAAAATATTTACAAATAAACCCCTAGATTTCTTTTATTTACAAATAGAACCCTACATTAGATACAAATCTCAACAGTCCCCCTCAAGGTGGGCGAAAAATATTCACTAAGCCCATCTTGTCACATAATCAACTCCACTGAGCTAAGTCCTTTAGTGAGGCAGTCAACCACCTACACTCCAGTAGCTACACGACTTAGTTCCAACAATTCGTTATTCAGCTTTTCCTAGATGAAGAATCTATCATTTTCCACATGATTAGTTTTATCGTGTTACATCAGGTTGTTAGCAATGTCGATTTCCGAATCATTGTCAAACCACAACTTCATTTGAGTTCCTCGATCCACTTTGAGTTCAACCAACAAGTCTTTCAGCCACGTCATCTTAGTAGCTCCTAATGCCATGGCCTTATATTATGCCTTTGTTGTTGATCTTGCTAAAACTGACTATTCCTTGCTCTTCGAAGAGACTAAGTTGCCACCTACAAACATGCAGTATCCTAATGTGGATCATCTGTCATCGACACAACTCGCGTAGTCAAAATCACAAAAGCCCTTAATATATGTCCATTCTTTCTGAATATCAACTCTTTTTTCCTGGTACACTTCTCAAAATCTGATACACTACATCTATATGGCTCTACCTTGGATCATGCATGTAGCGGCTCATAACACTTTCTGCAAAAGAAATATAGAGTCAAGCGCGGCATATATAATCAGGCAGTTCACCAATCTCTGGTACCTCACACGATCAATTGATTCACCTGCCTCTATATTGAGCTTGACATTACGATCAATTAGAGAGATTGCAGCTTTGCAAGCCCCGCATGCCTATCTCCGTGAGAAGATCCGGTACATACTTTCTCTCGAATAGAATCATCCCCTTAGATCCATAGGCCATTCAATCCCACAAAAGGATCTGAGCTATCACAAATTTTTTTAACCTCAAATTGCTTCCCTAATCTTCCATTCAGTTAATCAATCATCGTCTTATCATCACCAATAATAATTATGTCATCCATATACATAGCAAGTATGGTAGTGTGACATCATGTTGTTGAAAGAACACCGTGTGATTTGCATTGATATGCTAGTATCCCATCCCAACCATCGTCATTC
Source organism: Phalaenopsis hybrid cultivar (assembly GCA_002079205.1). Taxonomy (NCBI): domain Eukaryota; kingdom Viridiplantae; phylum Streptophyta; class Magnoliopsida; order Asparagales; family Orchidaceae; genus Phalaenopsis; species Phalaenopsis hybrid cultivar. The sequence goes on from JXCR01144412.1 coordinate 20,382, forward strand.
AAAACTTGTCAAACTAAGGTCGAGGAAGCTGTTTCAAGTCACATAGTGATTTCTTGAGCCTACACACCTTGCCCACTGTCTTGAATGTACTGAGTCCTGGTGATATCTTCATATATACCTCCTCTAGTAGCTCCCCGTGAAGAAAAGCCTTCTTCACATCCAATTGGTGGAGTCTCCATCTACCATTTACTACAAGAGAACTCAGTGTCCTCGTTATGCTCATATTTGTTACTAGTGCAAATGTTTCATCACAGTCAATATCATATGTTTGATTGTACCCTTTTGCACTAGTCGTGTTTTGTACCTCTCCACCTTCCCTTCTGGAGTTTATTTTATCGTGAAAATTCACTTGCATACAAGTGTCTTCCTCCCTGCTGGTAGCGGTGCAATCTCCCGTGTCTGGATTTTATCAAGAGCTCCAAGCTCTTAATGCATCGCAGCTTTCCACTTGGAATCCTCTTAAACAATTTGTCAACACTTAGGTATAGAGACAGAGTTCAATAATACAATGAATGTTTCATGCAAAGGTGAAATATTAGAATAAGAAATAAAATTTGCAATGTCAAGTTCCCACCCAAAACGATCAAGATGATGTCTCGCATTGTTGCAGGAGGTCCTCCTTAATATTGGGGGGGAAGAGTAGATGGGGGAGCAAAAATATCACCTGGGAGTTTTAAATCAATGGTGGATAGTGTAAGTATCTCAAGAGTTATGGAAGACTGAGACAAGGGACTTGTTAGCACTGCAGGATCTGTTCCCTCGGTTTGTTTCTTTCTCCACGTATACACCCTTAGCTCACCTTCAGCTTAAATGTTATCACCATTGGGGTAAATTTCCTCGATTTTCGTCTCTTTAGTTGATTCATCCCACATCACAGGATATGATATTTCTCCCACTTTCATCATTTCATCACTACTACTACGCATTCTCTTGTCTCATATATTCAGTGGTTCTCAAGTCGACGAAGGGTGAATTCACCTTCAAATTGTAGTATGGTTCAAACTCTTTGAATAACACATCCATATACATAATGTTCTCTTCTCGATCGAGCTCCAACATACAAAACCCCTTCTGAGTAGCAGAATACCAGACGAACACATATTTCAAAGCTCTGAGATCCAACTTTCCTACATATGATATGTTGTTTTTTACAAAGCATACACATTCAAATGTCTTCAATTGAAGGATCCCACTATTATCACATTTCAACATCTGACAATGAAACTTTTAATCAAACACGCTCGAAGACATTCTGTTGATCAATTGAGTCGCCGACAAAATCGCTTGCCCCCACACGTGTTTTGGGACATTCATTGTGATCATCATGCTTCAAACTACCTCTAAAATGTGTTTATTTTCATTTCTGTCACTTCGTTTTGTGTCGGTGTGTATGAACATGTTGTTTGATGATGTATCCCTTAGGCTGACAAGTGTTCCCCAAACGTCTTTTTTGTATATTGTCTCACTATCAGACCTCGTACCTTCACTATAACACTGTATTGAGTCGGAATCATCATGTGTCTTTAAAACAAGCAAACATGTCACTTTTATTTCTCATCGCATATAACCAAGTAACACGAGAAAAACAATCAATAAAAATCATAAAATATATGTAACAAATTATCGAAGATGTAGAACAAGGTCTCCATACATCTGAATGCACAAAATTAAAAAAATAAAAACTACTTTTACCAGAACTAACATAAGAGCTTCTAGTATGATTGTCAAACTCACAAGCATCACGCACAAGTTTTTGTTTACTTACATTTTTTCATACCATGATAGGTACAAAGAACTCAACAGATTAAGCGAAAAGCACCCCATGCGCCTGTGAAGTAGCAGCAATACATCCTCCATACTCTCTCAAATCCTCCTACTCCAGCATTCTCAATGGATGTCAAGGCTGAGTTCATCCTCTCTCTATCCAAGTACCAGAGTTCACTATGTCACGTGTCAGTCCAAAGTTTTCGGCCAATCCCTTCTCTCAAAAGGTCACTTTTGGAATATCAAATGAAACAACACATTTTGGTTGAAGTATAATGACACCATTGAATAAAAAGTTCACTGGAAAGAAATAAGCATGTAAAATATTGGATAAAGTCATAGAATTTGTACGCCTCACAGTATATTTACCAACCACAGGTTGTGTTGTACCATCAGCAGTTTGAATGCTCTCTGGAACTATTATGTGATTATAGGAAGAGAACTCACTAGCGACACCTATCACATATTGAGATGAACCAGAATCTACTATCCATTATGGGAAACTTGTGTTAGATATAGAGACAAGAACATGTGTATCAAAAGCACCTTTGGCTGAGTGAGCATAACTAGTAGTGTTTCCCTTGGATGAAGAAAAGGTAGATTCATTCTCAGTGACATCACATATCGTCGTCTACTTCCTCTTCAACATCTCCAGAAACTTGCGATCATCATCGATAAAGACCACCGTTGGCATTGGCTACCATCAGATTTGCCTGGTAGCCCCATTTAGACAATCCACGTCCACCCGTCTCTCTCTCCTTGAGTGGATTTGGACAAAACTTACTCAGGTGTCCCACTTCTTCACAATTGTAGCACCTGCAGGTCTCCCATGAGCACCTGTCATAATTGAGCTCGATGCAGTCAATTCTTCATCGTTCTCCCCTGTCGTCAAAAAACCTTTGTGCGACCCAAGAACCACAGAAGTCTCACGCCCCCTCTTTAGCTCTTCTGCATGAAGTCGTAGTCATTCTCAAGTGACACAATCCAACTGAAGCTTTTCCTACTTCCCTCGCACTACTCTGTCGATCGCATGCCACACAAAATCAATTGCACATCTTTATTCACGCTGACAGTTCAAACTGCAACGCTTACGCTAAAACAGAAGACGTTCAAACAGCCTGCTCCACTGCTTCCTCCTCACACTTAAGCCACGTTGTTGTTCTCCCCTTCGGTTCATCTCTACGATATTAAGCCACAAGCCTTGAGCTACAACTTGCGATCCCATAGTTGCCTTCCCAACAACTATATCACGAGGGTTCTTTGTCCTGATCCTTCCCAGCGAGTTGCGATCCTCTCGTTGCCTTCCCAGAGCAGGCTACGGTTGCGGCTACTTCGTGATCCCTGCTCCTAGCTTCCAACTAGTTTGTGATCCCGCTTAGGACAATGTCGGTCCTACTGGTTCGTCGTTCGCGATCCCAGCTCACCATTGCAAGGACGATGTCAATCCTACAGGTAACACAAAAAGGCAACGCCAAAGAAATCCGGATCGAGCTGGAGGCGATAGGTTAAGCCTCTGATACCAAAGTAAATGATTTTGTAATTGAACTTATTGATTTCATTAATATTTTGGCTTAAATAGTCATACAAAATTTACAAATAAAATCCTAAACTTCTTCGATTAACAAATATAACCCAAAATTAGAGACAAATCTCAACAAAATCAACTGATATCTAACTCGACCAAAAGTTGGACAGGCCTCTAAAAAATTTCACATAATTCAATAGAATGTTCATAAGAATGCATTGGTCCAAACATGCCCATTTCATAGTATTGTTTAACCAGGGATGAGACTATATACCTACTTAAAATATGAATAGATACTTTTCTCAACTAATATAACCAAACTGATAAAATCAGCAACTCTGACAGACAAGAAGTCGAATGGGTATAACTTATGGATAAGTGGGGAGACACCTCTTCACCAACAACTATATAAGAATAAACTTGTGCTGCTTAGATTCTATCTGCTCAAGAGAAGACCTTTGTTTTTTCCCTCCATTTTGGCCATTCTCAAATTCAGAAATTATTAGGTGAGAGCCTGATTCAAACTCAATTTTAGTCAAAGATTTCATATAAAAGTCTGCAAACTAGACTGAACACTCCATTAGGAGCATTTCATCACAGCCCGGTATTATAGAAATATGTAATTTTGCTGTGGAAACAATAAGAGAATTTGTTGCCTATATTTTTAATTCTACCAAGAGGATCAAAAAAAGAATAGGCAGGGAAAAGCAACACGATAACAATTCAAAGAGAACAGGACCAAATAAAAGAAATAAAAAGAGAGTTTTCAGGTTGAACAGAAAAGAGTTAACCTTTGGCCAACTCAAGAGAGCTAAAAATGCACGAAACGAAGTTCCTTGGAAGCTTGGGATTTCTAGTGAGCCGAAAGTCGTAGAGAGAAGGGAAGACGTTCAACGAAGCCATGCTTTGCGTCTGCATAAGGGATTGGCAAAAGATTATAAGAGTGTGCTCGTGCGAACGTGCGCCTGTGGGGAAGGATGGGAGACAGAGAGAGAGAGAATGGGATACCTTTCAGGCCGGCGGATCAAAACCCTAGATTTTACCTGGGGATTGGGAGAAAGGGCACAGCATGGTGAAGAGCAAAGAGTGAAGCGGGAAAGAAAGAGGGAAAAATATCCATCTTATCGCTTTCCGAACTCTACACAGTAACCATGCTAAGAACACACTTGTGTTATTTACATGATATTAAACTATCATTAATACTAATTTTTTTAATATAAATATTTTTTTTATATATTGAATATGATTTAAACAACTAAATAATATACAACTAAATATGAAAGTTTATATATTAAGAAGCATAATTAAATATTAATAAAAAAATGTTAAGTATGAGGATTTAAAGGAGTTTCTCTTCAATTTAAAGACAAAATGCACTTATTTGATGCAAGTAAAGTCAAACCATCTTAATTGATCCACAAGGCTATTATAGTAGTCAAACCAAAGTGTAGAAATTGGATTTAGGTTAGAATCAAGTAAATTTACTCCAATGCGCAATTAAGCTTAAAATTCCACAAGGCTATTATAAATTTTAATTAGTTTATTTAGAATTGGCAAGCTAGAGTAAGCTCTTACATTAATTAAGCTTTATTAAGATAAATATATCGCTTAAAAATACTCAATTATTCATCTAAACTTAGCCTAATGAGATTGAGACAAATTAATGTTTAATCCAGTAAAGTTAAGAACAAATTTAGTGTCCATTGTAAATTAACTGGGTTGAAGTATCAACTAGGCATAGTTAAAATACATGTAAATCAATTGTGGTGCAAATATACTAAAATAAATAAAGCTACACGAGCATGGATAAAAAATATTAGTCCTCATTTAGCTACTAAGAATTTACAAAAAAAAAATTATTTGGATTTGAGTAAAGTTAAACAAAGATCACATAAATTATTAATAACTATATAAGATTTAAATGGTTGTGTTGGTACTCAAATTTAATAAATTCATATTAATTTGGTTTTGAATATGATAAGATAAGAAGAAAAGATCTTCATTCAACCAAGCCCACTTGTTAATAAATACTACTTTAAAGTGTTATTTACATGATATTAAAATATCATTAATATTAATTTTTTAATATAAAGATATTTTTTTTATATTGAATATGATTTAAACAACTAAATAGTATACAAGTAAGTATGAAATCTTATATATTAAGAAGAATAATTAAATATTAATAAAAAATTTGTTAAGTCTGAGGATTTAAAGAAGTTTGTCTTGGGCTTAAAGGAGAAAATGAGCTTATTTGATGCAAGTAAAGTCAAGCCATCTTAATTGATCCACAAGGCTATCATAGTAGTCAAACTAAAGTGTAGAAATTGGATTTAGGTTAAGACTCAAGTAAATTTAAATCCAATGTGCAATTAAGCTTAAAATTCCACAAGGCTATTATAAATTTTAATTTGTTTATTTAGAATTGGCTAGCTAGAGTAAGCTCTTACATTAATTAAGCTTTATTAAGATAAATATATCGCCTAAAAATACTCAATTATTCATCTAGACTTAGCCTAATGAGATTGAGACAAATTAATATTTAATCCAGTAAAGTTAAGAGCCAATTTACTGTCCGTTGTAAATTAACTGGGTTGAAGTATCAATTAGGCATAGTTAAAATACATGTAAATCAATTGTGGTGCAAATAACCTAAACTAAATAAAGCTACACGAGCATGGATAAAAAATATTAGTCCTCATTTAGCTACTAAGAATTTACAAAAAAAAAATATATTTGGATTTGAGTCAAGTCAAACAAAGATCACACAAATTATTAATAACTATATAAGATTTAAATGGTTGTGTTGGTACTCATATTTAATAAATTCATATTAAGTTGGTTTTGAATATGATAAGATAAGAAGAAAAATTCTTTATTCAACCAAGCCCACTTGTTAATAGATACTACTTAACACATAATAGAAGCTTATTAAGAAAATAATACTTTTATTAGGCCTAACATGACCATATTAGATTAATTAAATAATAATCAAACCACTTTTAAATATTAAATTAAATTAGGACCAAGTTTAGTTAATAGAGATTTATCCAAACTAACATAGGCATTTAGGTAAATATAATAAAACTAGGAATATGTTATCTAAGGATTGTTGGATTATGAGCTCTAAGGCTCTTATCAACTTATGAGCTCTAAGGCCCTTTTAGTGGTTTGTCAAGGACAGAGTAGGATTTTAGAGATTGATTGAGATTTTCTAAGGATTTTACTAAATTAGTGGATGAACTGACTTTGTTTTATTTATTTTAACGGGGTAAACCTTTTTATATTTCCAAATCTCCATATTTTATTGGCTCTAGATAAAGATATTTATTAAAAAAAGAAAGATTGTCAATCATCATTGGTCAATATGGTGGGCATCATTGACTAATGATTGATGGCATCAAATTATACTTTTTAAATATTCTGATTAACACTCGTATCTATCCTCTTCTCACATATCTTAAGTAGATTAAATTGCAAATATGTTAAACAATATATTCTCTTAAGAATGGCATCTAAATTTGTTTTGGATTAAAAATATTTATTTATGATCATAGAATGGTTGATTGCAATTCTAAATTAAAGAACATGACAGCCAAAGTTTTATAATTTTGCTTGATTTATTCAAATTGAAATTAGCTTAAATAAGAAAAATATGATCAGGCATAATTATTTAACTAAGAGGCATAACATGCTTGAGTTTGCTTATAAGAAAGAGTGCCTTAAAGGTCACTAGTTGATGTTAAATTTTGTTGTTATAAAACACTCATTAAGGAGATATGATCCATATTTAATACATAAGCCATTCTTAAGAATTGATCCCTAACTTCTACGATAATAAACCAAGTGACAAAAAAGCATTGTATCACAAGAAGGGAACCCTATGGTAAGCTAAGGTTGCTGACTAGAATTTTGGTTTAATCCAGGGAGAAAACTTATATGTGAAGTTCATTATGTGAAGCTTAAGTTCTCAAAACTAGTTTAAGTTTAAGGTCGATAGATCAACACAACATTAACTCATTTTAGTTGATGAGCTTAATGTCCCTCAGTTGTTAGACTTATTGATCTATAGTTAGTATATTTTATGAACTTATTAAATATGCGTTGAACTAATTTAATTTAAGGTCTAGTGGGCTTATATTAGCAAGAAAATATGAAAATTTTGATAAAGATTGGGAACACATAAGCTGAGTTAAGAATGAAGTTATGACATTTAATAGAATTTGGCCAAGCCCAAGATATTTAACTTGTGAATTTTAGTTGGAGAGTTTATTTTATTTGTTCCAACCATACTAGAAGTTTGGAGCTTACATATTAGGAATGGCCAAGGGACATTGTTTATAAATTTAGATGTTACAAGGAAATCCAAATATGAAGCTAGCAACATTATATGAGGGATGCCTAAATATGAAATTTATGTTCATAAATTTAGTAGAGAAATGCTTCACATGTGATGTGCAATACATAAATGAAATAGGGCATGACCTAATAGACTTGCTAGAATATATTTACCCAACTACATCATTGAATTTTATATAATGATAAGAAAGCAAAAAAAGAAAAGGATGCATTTCCTTGAATTTGCAAAAAAATCAGAGAGTGGGCACATATGCTTGAATCTGATTCAGAAGGCATGAGAAGCTAGAGTTCATATTTTTGGCATAAATTTGACCGATAGTCGAAATTTATATTAAGCGAAAGCCGAGGGTATGAGACTTCTAACTGCGAATATAAAATAAAAATCCACATATAAAGCTTACATCTTATAATTTAACAGAGTAGCCCCAGGCCTTTTAAATTTGATCTTAAAGCCATCCAAAATAATATAAAGCTATAAAAGTAAGGACAACCTTAGAAATTATTTGATTTTGTTGAAGTTTGATATTTGATATTTGCTTTTGGAGGTTTATGGAGATCTCTGCTCATGCCAAACTGAAATACTTTAGGACTTGTATATTAAAAAAACTCAAAGGTAGGACAAATATAACTAGCCCATTAATGAGGCTATAGTCTTTTAGAAGTGGGATGTTGCTCAAACAAGCCAAACTTGAAACTCTACTTCTATAGATCTTAATTTAAAAAGCTTAGTTCTATTTAAAGTTATTACAAAAATATCCATTTAAATTACAAGAAATCCTTTATTATAAAATCAATTATTATGTTTGTTTGAGCTACAATAATTTTCTTTCTATCCTTCTTCACATTAGATGATTTGTTTGTTTTATGACAATATTAAAAGGGTTAGTTTTATCACTATACTAAAAAAATAAAAATGAACATATTGAAAGAAGAAAAAAATGCAATGCCCATTTTGGCATTTACCCACATTATATTAGAAATAGGGAACTTCCACATTTAAAATCGCCATACAACTGGAATTTATTTATGTAATCCTGAATGATGTACATTTAAGGTATAGTTCCAGTTCCATCAAGAGTTCTTCAAATGCCAAGATGAAGTCAACAATTTTGGTAGAGAGGAGGTGCAGGCTACAAAAGGACTAACCCAACCAAGTTTCTATTTTGTTTTCTTCCTTCCTTTCAACAACTCTCACAGTTCAGTTTGAAGAATATAAATTCAATCCACGAATGTTTTTTCCAAGACCTTTTCATCCTTTATGCATCACCCCTCTCATAAGATGGCAAGGAAACAAGAACAATTTCTGCACCATGAAACATAAATAGAAGTTTATAACAATTTACTGTTATTCTTATGAGAAGAGAAAGAAATAGAAAGGATTCAAACAAAAGCAAAACTAGCAATCAATTGGTGCCACATACCTACTGTTCAACGGCTCTATCGAATTCCAAGTTATGAGATGGCCTCCACTTTCGGTTAAAGGGCTCGTAACTCTTTTTCTCAGTTAGCTTTTGTGCGCTTAGTTTCTCACTGATAAGAGATAAGAGTTCCTTCAAACCAACTCCTGTAATGGCAGAAGTTTCTATGCGGTTGGCAACTTCATGCTCACAGTGCGCATTAAATTTCATCTTCTGAACATCAGAGTAACGACTTATTTGGCCGTCGACGACGTCTAGATCGTCATTGGGCGATAAATCAAACGATAAATTGGATTCATCTAAATCTGAACAAGCCTTTTGGTTAGATCTCATGCCCTCTGAAAATTTTGGTAAGATCCCATCTTCTTTTAGCTGTGCTTCATTTTCTTCCTTCAGATCTTCTGAGTGGTCCCCATTCCTTTCTTCTTCAGCTTCAACCTGGGCTTCATCTTGAGTAGTTCCGGGATTCTTATTAAGAAGATCAATCTGGGAATGGGAATATGCACCCAAACAATGAAAAGGAAGTGACTATAACTTCAGTGATAGCATTAGTTATAAAAAACATGGAGAGAGGTACATACTTTATTCCAAACTTCAATCATGTTTTGAATCTTTTCTTCTGATACGCCAATTTTCTGCAGGACTTCCAGCACGCTTGAACGTTGCTCGTCAACATTGGGAGCACTGGAATCTAGCACATGCTGCAACAAATACCAAAATAAAATTACTATTTTTGGTTTTCTAGTCATGGTAAAGAGATTTCACATACTATAGTTTTCAATGAAAAAATGATACAACAATAAACAACTACGATAACAATAAAGCCTTAATCCGACTACATGAATCATTTTTCTCCATTGTTTCCTATTTAGTGTCATGTTTTCATTTAATTCTAATAAATTAAGATCATTTTTTATACAATACGCCCAAGTCTTCCAAGGTCTGCCTCTGCCTTTCTTAACAAAAGTACATCTAAAACATCTACTCTCCTAATCGAATCATCAAATGGTCGAAGTTTAACGTGACCAAACCATCTAAGACGACTCTCTCTAATTTTGTCCATCATTGGAGCTACACCAACCTTATCACGGATATATTCATTTCGCATTTTGTCTCTAAGCCACTCATCCACCTAGCCATTCTCATCACAACAACACTTAACTTGGTATTATGCTTCCCTTTTAAAGGCAAATCTTCAGCGTCATCGAGCATTGCAGGTCTCACCACCATCTTATAAAATTTTCCTTTCATTATAAGTGACACTTTTTTATCACACAATAAGCTCGAAGCATTCCTCCACTTCAACCAACCAACTTGAATTCTACTATTAACATCCCCATCTAACCCGAAGCATTCCTCCACTTCAACCAACCAACTTGAATTCTATTATTAACATCCCCATCTATGGCCCGAAGCATTCCTCCACTTCAACCAACCAACTTGAATTCTACTAATAGCATCCCCATCTATAATCACCAATTCCTCAACTTCAACCAACCAACTTGAATTCTACTATTAACATCCCCATCTATATCACCATCGCTTTGGAAATAACGGACCCAAGATATCTAAATCGTTCACACCTTTTAATAATTTGATCACCCAAAGTCACCAACGGACCCAAGATATCTAAATCGTTCACACCTTTTAATAATTTGATCACCCAAAGTCACGCTTCTGAACCGCTAAGATATCTAAATCGTCCACACCTTTTAATAATTTGATCACCCAAAGTCACACTTCTGTCACTAGAGCTATTACTACCATTCACACCTTTTAATAATTTGATCACCCAAAGTCACACTTCTCTAGAGCTAAAATTCTACTATTAACATCCCCATCTATATCACCATCGCTTTGGACAACGGACCCAAAATATCCATTCACACCTTTTAATAATTTGATCACCCAAAGTCACACTTCTCTAGAGCTACCTAGATCGACTTTTAATAAATTGATCACCTAAAGTTACTCTTTTGTCACTAGAGCTATTACTACTAAAAATACACTCCTTGCATTCAGCTTTAGTTCTACCCAAATGAAGGCCTTTAGACTCCAATGTAGACCTCCATAATTCAAGTTTTTTCTGGGGTTTTTCTCTCGTCTTATCCACGAGAAGGATATCATCAGCAAAAAGCATACACCAAGGTACATCCTCCTGTAAATGTCCAGTACGACCATCCATAACTAAGATATGGGCTTAAAGCCGATCCCTAATGTAATAAAATAGAAATGGGAAAATATTTGGTCAATCATCCAACAGTTCGAACACAAGTAACAACTCTAGTATACATATCTTTAATGACTTGAATATAAGTCATATCAACATCTCTCTTCTCAAGAACTCTCCAAAAGATATCTCTTGGAACCTTATCGTAAGCTTTTTCTAAATTAATAAAAATCAAATGTCGATCCTCCATATAAACTCTGAATTTCTCCATCAAACCTCTCAATAAATGTATAGCTTCCATAGTAGACCTATCCGACATAAATCCAAATTTATTATGAGAAATCTTTGTAATATGTCTTAACTTATGTTCAATTACCCTCTCCTATAATTTTAAAGTACGACACATCAACTTAATTCCTCTATAATTTGCACACTCTTGTGCATCCCTTTTACTCTTAAAAATGGGAACCAAAATACTATTCCTCCACTCCTCAGACATCTTTTTAGTTTTTAAAATAATATTGAAGAGTTTAGTAAACCAAGAAACTCCCAAATTTTCTAAATATTTTCACACTTTAATTGGGACATCATCAGGTCCTACAGACTTTCCATCCTTAGTTTTCTTTAAAGCCTCCTCAACTTTTTTTACTAATGTGACGGTAAAAATAAAACGTTTTATTATTATTAACGATATTAAGATCACTAAGATTGATCGTATGGTCAGAAACTTCATTAAAAAGTTTATCAAAATAACTCACTCACCTATGTTGAACATCTTTTTCTAAGAAAAACACATTTTGATTTTAATCTTTAATACACTTTACTTGAGTTAAATATTTACTTTTCTTTTTCTTTGTTTGGCTAGTTTATACATATATTTTTCGCCCTCCTTAGTATCTAATATATTATAAAGATCACTAAAAGCAAACTTTTTAGTGTCACAGATTGTTCTTTTATACTCTCTGCGAGCCGTTTGATATTTTTTTCAATTCTCTAAGCTTTTACATTTAAAGCAATTTTTATAACATAAATTCTTATAATTTTATCTTTTCTTGCACATTATTATTCCACCACCAACTATTTTTATTTAAAGAAAATGCCAAAAATTAAATGTAAGGATCCATCTCACATGCTAGCATGTTTGCCTCATGAGCAACCATTCATTTTGCTAGTAGTCACAGACTGATTTTTTTCTAAGTTATCAGCATGCATAATGAAACTACATAGATACACAGCGGCTTAGAAACAGTAATATTGCAATATGATTGCAAATAGTTCAAAATCACATGCGATTTCCCTAAAAACTGAGAAATAATGGTGGATTCAAAGGCAGCTAATTTAAGCTCTGCATTAAATTCATCATTCAGCTCCATGGTGAGTTATTTCATCAGTTAAAAGAATTTAATAACATTGTGGATTTATTGGCAGCAAAGGGAAACCAAGAAAAACCATTCATCCAGCTCATACGTGTTTAAATTATTGACATCTTGACTGTTGAAAGGTATAAAACTTAATTTTATTGTTTTATCAAATCTACCACAGCTCATTTTTCCATAAATAGCTGTCATCCAAGCCACATATTATAAGCAAGCTTGGTTATATGAGAAATAATTGACTTGAGATCTCATCACTCCATCCATTTTGAATTCTTGCACATGTTTATGCAACATGATTTACGGTTATTTTCTCCAGCTTGTGAATCATTAGCATGCTGCTTATGCTTAAATGATTATTTACTAAGACTGCATTTACTAATTCATACCTATTTTTCTATTGTGATTTTTCAAGACAATATCTGCGAAGTAGTAAGAAGCAACAACCTTAGTTTTAGATGTTCCGTTTTTTTGCAGAGATGATGTTGGAGCATTTTGCCTCTATGAGATGGTGAACTAAAATCAAACCACAACGTGAAACTCTACATCCTATAAATATGTTTATCAGTACATAGAGTCTAACAAAAAAGAAAAAAAAAAAAGGATATCTCAGGCCAAGCTGTGTTTGTGAATCCCATGATTCAACAAGCTTTACTTTGACAGTCATGAGGGTACAAATGCCTACAAAACAATAGAGACATCATCGCTAAAAACCATGAGGGAGGTCTGAATGATAAGTTATCTCCCGGCCATTATTAATCAACCAACTGACTATGTAAGTTTGCAGATTTAGGATTTAGTGTAATTAACATTATGTCTAACGCAAACTTTTACAATCAAGCCCACTTGGCTTTCAGAGTATGAACTAAGCATTAACTTTTGGATCAGAGCATCCGCACTCCACAGCGTGCTAGTTTTCACCATATACAAAAGAACACAAGGGAAAACAATTATAATGCAAGCATTAGTAACCCACCAAGTAATAATTTAAGCTTTCGTACTGAAAAACAGTACTTAAATTTAAAATATAATAGAAAGATGATCAGTTTTCTAATCCAATAAACTATTGCTAATGTCAGAACAAATCCAGTACATTTTCCATATAAAAGCTAAAAATTTAAATCAAAATTTTGGAGATTTGCCTCTCAATAGATGCAATTTGGCTAAACAATTTTCCAAAGATGCCATTACAAGGTGTGCAAGAGCTAACCACTTGGGGTCATTTGATCTGGTGAAAAAAAAATGTAATGTAAAAAGGAGTGCAATGCGGCGGTATTGTATGTGAGATAATTTAGAATTGTTTTGTTTAATTTAAAATAAATGAAGAAATTTATATTTTCTCATTCAGTTTGAAGAAAAATAAATTAAATTTAAAATACACCAGTAAGAGTGGTGGCGCTCATAAAGGCAGTGATGGAAAAAATTTGATTTGCTGAAAAAGAAATGCAANACAGTGATGGAAGAAATTTGATTTGTTGAAAAAGAAATGCAATGCGATTGTATGTGAGATGCTTTAGAGTTATTTGGTTTAATTTAAAATATGAAGAAATTTACATTTTCTTATCGTTTGAAGAAAAACGAATTAAATTTAAAATACGCCGGTAAGAGCTGCAGCACCCGTAAAGGCAGAGACTAACAACCAACAATGAAGGGGGTTGGAAACGAAAAATGGCGATTAGTAGAGGTGGTAATTGACGGTGACAAATGTTGGGAGACAACAAGCGGCGAGAGACACGGAAAGAGAGGTAGCAATGGCAGGAGCAGCAAAAACAGCTAAGCAGACGTGTGATCATAGAGACAGTGGGCAAGCAGGCAGCGAAGTTGCAACGGCGATCAACAACAAGTAAGCGATGGTGAATGACGGGAAGACTACGGGACTACGGGCAGCATGCAACACTTCACAAAAAATATTATACTTAGAATTTGCCTGCACCTAATGAATAACAAATACAATAAAATTGAATAAAAATGAATTTCAAAAGCATTATAAATTTACACCACATCCGTTTTTTTACCAAACATTTAGATTTTTAAAACAAGTAAAAGAATGCAATGCACTCCTTTTGTTGTCGATCAAATACCCCCCTTAACTTTATGGAATATACCACAATTATAACTTAACCGACTTAACTCACAAAATCACTAGAAAGTGATCATCTGATATAATAAGAAATTTTAATTATAGTGAAGTATTTCACATCATCACATCAAATCCTACTAATTTATAAGGAAAATGATTCTTTTGCACAAATATGAGAAACTCTTCCATACAAATGATAATGCAACCATAATATTAGTGATTGCAAAGTTTATAAAAAAAGGGATTCGCATACATAGCACTTTAAACTTATGTATTTACATATTTCACACCCAAACTTTACTACTTATAAAACAACTACAAAATGACACTCGTTTTACTTTTGTTCTCATTTCGTGTAAAGTCCTAGCATAAATATCACATGATCTCTACCACTAAGCCCATTTCTTTTATCCTTCTTCCATCTCCATTCCCTTCCATCATCCAATGGCGATGAAGAAGAAGACGAAGAAGTAGAAAGAATGGGCATAGTGATTTGAACCTGTTTGCTTCCGCATAAGAGCTCCTAACTTAACAAATTCGCAGTGGTGGAAGCCGTTGCTTCAATCTTCAGCCAAGAAAAGCCGAAATCATATATCTAGGCTTGAAAATTATAGCCAAGTAAAACATTGTTGGCCTTAATTTCTCCATGCATGATCGAAGAATAGCTGGGATGGAGAAAGGTGAGAGCTTTCGCAAGGTCAAGTATGATAAAAAAGCATCTGCTCGAATATATAAGCAGGCTAACACAGGGCTCATACGTCTGAAGCTTATTGGGTTGTAGACCAGTCCAGCATGGGGACTGGACCGGACCGACCAGATTCCATTTAGGATGAAAATTTCGCACCTTCGCCTCCTACCCGTCACAATCTTCATAGATCTGCCGCCACTCTTTTCTCCTAGCTGTTGCAATCCCTCTTCACTCCCTTCCATTCTCCTCCCCCTTCCTTTCCTAAATTCTGCCTATGCTAGCTACTAGTCTTCACTTATTTATACAGTGTTTTGCTCAAGTTTAACCAGTTTTTGTAATTTTGATTCCAGGTCCGCCTCCAAGGCATCCCCCTTCCGAGAGTTGTATACAACAATGAGCGGTGTTTTGACTGTACCTCCCCTAAGGTGGTGACTACCCTCACTCTACCTTGCTGTCATCAACCTTCCAGCACCACCCATCCACTGCGTCACCTTCTGGTCCCCTCCAACAGGCTGCAGGTGTCGCTGGCTCCCCACAACAGCCACTGATCCACTCCCAGTTAGCCTTTGTCAATTCTCCCCATTTCCATCAGCAACAACCATCTCTTCAGGCTCCTCCCAACGACCACCTCATCCCTTAACAACACCTCCCAACCAGTCGATTACTCCATCAACCTTCTCCAGCGGATCGTTCCCTCTTTCAGGGCCTCCCAACTGCTTGTACACCTCCGCCGACACCCCTGTAGCCGTCACAGAGCCATTCAAGCCCCTCCCAGCGGGTCTCCAGCCACCTTCCATCACCGTCACGCCAGATTCATAGTATTCCAAGACTGTTCTTATCTTGTATTGTTTACATTCTTATTGTTTCATTTACATGTGTTGTTTGCCATGAAAGAGTCGATGTTGTACTTTCTTCGAAGTCAGCAATAAAATTATGTGTCGTTTGAGCAGTGATTTGGGTTAACTTCAATATTATCTGGTATCATAGCTAGCCCAACTCAGGTCTTATCCTAAAGTTCCCCAGTATCCGCCCTCACCCCAGCCACACAAAAAATTTCCTCTTTTTATTTTTTAATTTCATTCATTCCTCGTCCCTCCCTCCCTTTCCTCTCTTCTCTCTATGTTCCCCCTCCCAAGACCTCGTCCAACCCATACCTGCAAACATGTCGCTGCGAAGATATGTGCCCGACACAACCCGGGATAAGATACAACGGGAGATCCATCGCCTGCAACGACTAGTCGAACTAGATGATAGGACCCAAGGCAACCTTACCCTCGACTGCGATCTCGAGAGTCGGAGAAGCAACTGTGACGACGATCTGAACCTGTTTTACCACAACATAAGCGACAATGAATATCGACCCCACTGCTTAGGCATCCACTATCACAGGAGGCCACTAGAGGAGCACTCTTTTGGCGCACACAGAAACTTTGGTATCAAGACAGAGCTACCACAGTTTGACAGAGGCCCTGACCCCAACAACTTCCTTGACTTGTTACAAGTAGTTGAGCGCGGCTTTGACTACAAGGAGGCTCCCGACAATAAGAAGACAAAACTAGCAGCCATCAAACTCAAGAAAAGCATCTTGTTATGGTGGGACAACCTGCAAAGACAACGACAACGAGATGGGAGCGCCAACATTATCAAGTAAGCAAAAAAATGAACAAAGTTATGCAAAGAAAATACCTGCCCCCTCATTGCCACTAAGAAATGTTTCACAAGCTCCATAACCTGCAACAACGTGATTTTTTGGTCGAGGAATTCATGGTGAAATTTGGTCATTTACAGATGAAGTGCGACTTGGTCAAGCAAGAGGAGCACATGATCGCTTGTTATCGGGGGGATTAAAGGCCAACATTAGTAATGTTGTTCAACTTCAACTCTACTGGACATTGAGCGATGTTCAGACCCTCGCATTAAAAGTGAAAGGGCAACAGAAGCATGTATGATCACAACCTTCCTTCCGATAGCAATCAACATACAAACCAACAGATACAGACACGCCTTTCGATAACCCTACACCCAACGCCAGCAAGTCACTCCCAAGTAGCGGCAAGACCACTCAGAGCGGAGTGAAACCAGAAAAAGGTTAGTTCCTCTAGATTTGTTCCTGCCTGGACATATTTTTGGTGTCACGGTTACGACCACATCGCTACCAACACCCCACAACTTGAGTAGTCTCGTTCATTGAAGAAAGCGTTGTGGAGGAAGTCGAACAAGTCGAGTCATAGGATAGTTCAAAAGAAGCACTTCCACTTCCAAGAGACAAAGGTGAAATGTTGGTCATATGAAGGGTCTTGCAGTCAAAACTAGACATACACATCATGGCTGAGTCACCAAATCTTTCACATCATGTGTACGGTAAAAAACAAAGTCTACGGTTTGATCATAGACGCCAGAAGTTGTAAAAACGTCATGTCCAGACTTAGGGCCCGTTTGTGGGGGGGGTGGGATTTTTCGAGTGGCGTGACGTCGCCTCAAGAATCTCCCCCGTTTGGGGTGACGATTTGATCGAAGCGGCGTCAACGCGCAGCGGAACGCGGGCCGCCAGATCCCTCCCGTGGTCCGCTTTTACTACGAGCTTTCCTTTTTACTTTTACGCGTATGGCCCTCCTGCTGCAGTTCGCAGAAGGAGGTCAATGTATCCGCGAGTCCGGAGTTTGCTAACACCAGTGAGCAGCCTTAGGAATAGATGGCGCGATAAGTAGGACCCCGAAGCCATGGAGGAGCAAAAGGGGGGGGGGGGCAATGATATTAACGACAAGTGAATTTGCTATCGATGCGCTCGCTCTTGCCATTGCTGGTCTGCGGTGTGTGGGTAACCTTCGGTAGTCACTTTGTCTCTTCTTTCTTTCTCTTTTTCTCTCCTGGATTTTTGATTAAATGCTTTTCTTTTTATTTTCTAGTTAAAATCAATAGGAAATAGATAGATTTGCTGGAAATAATTTTATTGATTTAATTTATTAAAAATTAATGATTAATTCATATGTTTTTAAATTAATCATAATTAGATGAATTTATAAACTATTATTTATTGATTAATTAATTTATAAACATATATTTATGTTTTAAATTATTTGATGAAAATATAAATTTTCTAAATTAATAAAACTAATTAATTATTAATTAATATTAATTTAATGCTTCGGAAATAATTTGTTTAAAAAATAAATTATTTACCTTCTGTTACATATATCGCTATCATACATAGACAAAATGATCATTTTTGCAGAAACATCTATCTCACAGTTGTTTTCACACAGCTGCAACAAACAGACAGCCAACTTCCCCGCAGCAGCTTCTAGGGGCAGCGCAACTACAGTTGCCCAAACAGACCTTTAATGGTGAAGAATTTGGTTTTAGCCACACAAAAACATCCGCAATCCTACCCATCAAACTGAAAAAAGGAAACGAGATTCGCGTTGAATAGCAACGTTTAGTCGAAATCTCAATGGACTCGAGTGACAGCAACTACAGCTACTCCTACACAATTTCCAAGACATTATGATTGATAGGCTCCTAAATGCATTACCACCACTGAGGGACATCCAAGACACCATCGACCTCAAACCATGGTTGGTACTACCAAATCGACCTGCCTATAGATTGCAACCTATGGAGCATGAGGAGCAACAGTGTCAGGTGCAAAATCTAGTTACAAGGGGCTTAGTCCGTGAGAGCACCAGTCCATGTGTAGTCCTCGCTCTGATGGCACCCAAGAAGGACGGGACATGGCGGACAGGACATGGTAGATGTGCATCGACAGGCGTGTCATTAATAAAATCACCATCAAATATTGATTCCCTATACCTCGCCTAGATGACCTTCTAGATTAGTTACACGGAGCCACCGTCTTCTATAAAATCGACTTGCACAATGGATATCATCATATAAGAATGCATCCAGGAAACAAATGACAGACAAACTTCAAGACAAGCAATGGTATCTATGAATTGACTGTTATGTCTTTTGGTTTATCCAATGCACTCAACACTTTCATGTGACTGATGAATTAAGTGTTCCGCAGCTGCATTGAGAAATTCTTAGTAGTCTACTTCGACAACATCGTGAACCAAAGAGGCACCTTCGAATGGTTTTCAAGATTCTACAAATCGAAACACTTGTATGCCCACCAAAAGAACTACCACTCCTCACAAACCAAGTATGTTTTTTGGAATACATCGTGTCAAACATAGGCATTCAAATGGATCCATCAAAGATCAAAGGAATCGTCAGTTGGACCGCACCCAAATCATTCACTGAGCTACGGGAATTTCTGGGGCTAGCCTCCTATTGATGATTCGTCAGGAACTTCAACACTATCACCGTCCCTCTCACTAAACTGTTGAAGCGAAAAGAATTNAACCAAAAGAACTACCACTCCTCACAAACCAAGTATGTTTTCTGGAATACGTCGTGTCAAACACAGGCATTCAAATGGATCCATCAAAGATCAAAGGAATCGCCAGTTGGACCGCACCCAAATCATTCACTGAGCTATGGGAATTTCTGGGGCTAGCCTCCTTCTATTGATGATTCGTCAGGAACTTCAACACTATCACCGTCCCTCTCACTAAACTGTTGAAGCGAAAAGAATTCACCTGGACAGCCACAACTCAGTAAAACTTCGACGCATTGAAGGAAAAGGTGACTCAAACTCCCGTTCTAGCCCTACCATATTTCAACAAATTGTTTGAGGTCGGGTGTGACACACCAACATGGGCATTAGCGTTGTCCTAAGCCAAGGAGCTCACCACATTGCCTTGTTCAGCGAAAAACTATATGATTCATGACGAAAATATTCAACCTACAATAAAGAGTACTATGCAATTGTCAGAGCCCTGGAATATTGGAGTCATTACGTTCTAACAAACGAGTTCACCCTATTCGCATACCATGAAGCTTTAAAAATCTTAAACGATCAAAGCAAACTAAACGGGCAATACACACATGGGTAGAATTCTTAAATTCATTCCAATTTGAGCTCAAACACAAAGCCGGGAGTCAAAATCGTGTCGCAGAAGCACTGAGTTTTCGTCACCTGCTGATCACATTCATGCAGACTCGGGTTGTGGGTTTTGAAATTATAAAAGACTTGTGCAAGACAGACGAGAACTTCCAACAAATCTGGGAGTAGTGTCGGTGCAGCTTACCGAGCAACATCACCAAACGAATGGTTACTTGTTCTGCCAAAATAAATTATGCATTACCTAATGCTCGCTGAGAGAGGCCATCATCCAAGTGAACCAAGTGGAGGATTGGCCTGTCATTTTGGCAGGAAAAAGACACTTGCGCTCGTAA
Source organism: Phalaenopsis hybrid cultivar (assembly GCA_002079205.1). Classification (NCBI taxonomy): domain Eukaryota; kingdom Viridiplantae; phylum Streptophyta; class Magnoliopsida; order Asparagales; family Orchidaceae; genus Phalaenopsis; species Phalaenopsis hybrid cultivar. The sequence continues at coordinate 41,060 of JXCR01144412.1, forward strand.
GAAAATACTTATTTTGGCCTCGTTTGATAAGATATGTGTAGCAACATGTCTGACAGTGTAGGATTTGCCATATTGCCAAAACCCATGGGCAGAATACAAAATTATACACCCCTTTGTCGGTACCTGAGGCACCATGGATCGATGTCAGCATGAACTTTGTGGCGGGACTTCTCCGCACCCAAAGGAACAAAGATTCCACATGGTGATAGTAGAGCGTTTCTAAAAAATGGAGCATTTTGTGGCTTGCCACCGAAAGTTGAACGCTTCTCACATTGCCAACTTGTATTTCCGAGAGATTATGTGACTTCACGACATTGCCCAGACCATCATCTCCGAACGAGATGTCAAATTTTTAAGCCATTTCTGGATGACCATCTAGGGAAAATTAGGCACTAAGCTTCAATTCAATTCAGTGGCACACCCTCAAACAGATGGTCAGACCGAAATAGTCAATAGAAGTCTTGGGAATCTTCTACGATGCTTCGGGGCAAAAGCATCAAAAAATGGGATCTCATTCTTGCGCAAGCCGAATTCACCTACAAAAATTCCACGAACCTGACTACGGGACGCATTCCGTTGAAATTGTGTACAGGCGCAATTCACTCATGCCCCTTGAGTTGTCCCATTCTACCCCAGATCAGCGAGAATGCTACTGAACGAGTTCACCAGATTCAACAACTCCACGAGGGAGTTGGAAGAGCGATTACTAAAAAGAATCACAAATATCAAGCACAGTCTGACAAGTCCATAAAAAAGATAAGCTTTAGAAGAGCCTCATGTGGATTCGCCTCAAGAAGGAGCACTTTCCCGTGGGAGCACACGGTAAACTCAAGCCCAGAGTCGACAGCCCTTTTCGGATACTTAAAAAGCTAAATAACAACGTCTACAAATTTGACCTTCCAGACAACTCCAAAATTTCGGCAATCTTCAATGTCTCGGACATCACTCCTTAGTTCGAGGACACTGAAGCTTCGAAACAAGAGGTTGAAGCTCCCCCAACCTCCGAAGACTGACGTCGGGGTCCAACTAGGCTGTAGATTGATCCAGCCTCCCTGCTGGACCCGACTGGCTAGATCCCATTTAAAGAAGAAGTTTTGCCCCTCCATCTCCTACTCGTCAACCTCTTTGTAGAATTGGCACCCCTCTCTTTTCCAAGCCGTTTAAATCCCACTTCACTCCCTTCCATTTTCTTCCTACTTCCTTTCTTAAATCTTGCCTATGTTAGCTACTAGTCTTCTCCTATCTATACCGGTGCTTCGGCTGTACCCCGCCTGAGGTGGTGACTACCCCTACTCTAGCTTGCTGCCCATCAACCTTCCAACACCGCTCATCCACTGCTTCATTTTTCGGTCCCCTCCCACAAGCTGCAGGTCTCACCGGCTCCCCACAGCAGCCATTGATCCGCTCCCTGTCAACCTCTATCAATCCTCGCTTCCATCAGCAGACAGCAGGCCCTTCAGACTCCTCCCAACAACCAGCACATCCTTTGACAACACCGCCGCCTTCGGCCTTTCCCGTCCAGCGGGTCTCTAGCCACCATCCATCACTCTCACGCCAGATCCACCGCCTTGTCTTATAATGTTTACTTTCTTACTTACGGGATCGTAGCATCTTGCATTACTGTTTTATTTACTGGTATTGTTTGTCATCAAAGAGTCGATGTTGTACTTTCTTCAAATTCCACAATAAAATTGTGTCATTTGAGTCGTGATTTGGGTTAGCTCCGGTATCAAGAGTGAGAAAAACTCTTGTAGGCTATTGTTGTTTAAATACTTATAGATAGTTAGGTGGCAGTATCAAAGCAACACCCAAGGAAGAAAACAATGAAGGCTAGTTGAGGAAAATTACAAAGCACCTGAAGCTTTCTCAAAAACTCGCAGTCGCCAGAGGAGGGTTCTGACAAGGTAGTGGGGAGGTCTAGGCACTTGACAACTACATAAATGTCATGGGCAAGGAGCCAAGGAAGACGACAATAGAACGACCTCGGCTGAGGGAACGGGAGGTGGCAACACCCGACATGGCGGCATGTAGTTGTTGGGTGCAACAATGACAAATGTAAAGACGGAGACTAGGGAGGCGAGGAAAAGCAGATGAGTGTCGTTAGTGGTGGACGACAATGGTAAATGCCTTGAAGTCATTTGGTTTGATAGTATGGAGCTCCTAAAGATACGTTAAAGAGATGAGCCAATTATATTTTAGAATGAAGGTAAAAGGAGTGCCGTTTTTTTCGGTTTTACATAAGTTTTAGGTGTTTGATAATTACATAGTAAAGTTTAGGTGTGAAATATGTATATAAAAAAAAATCGGATCAAATGAATGTTTAAACTTATTCACAACGTCAACAATTTGGCATCATTAATGAAAATAAACACCTAGGACAAGGGTAAGATTGAAGGCAAACAAATGTCAAATGCCAACAAATTAGCACCTATAC
>JXCR01144412.1:59100-69464 GCA_002079205.1 Phalaenopsis hybrid cultivar
AAGGTCTTCATTTAAGTAGAACTAAAACTGAATAGATGGAATGTAATTTTAGTAGTAATACCTCTAGTGACANCCCAGTAGAAACTTGAATTATGGAGATCTACATTGGAGTCTAAAAGCCTTCGTTTAAGTAGAACTAAAACTGAATACATTGAATGTAATTTTAGTAGTAATAGCTCTGAAGGTCTACATTGAAGTCTAAAGGTCTTCGTTTAAGTAGAACTAAAACTGAATACATGGAATGTAATTTTAGTAGTAATAGCTCTAGCATTCGTTTAAGTAGAACTAAAACTGAATACATGGAATGTAATTTTAGTAGTAATAGCTGTAGTAACAGTAGTGTGACTTTGGGTGATCAAATTATTAAAAGGTGTGAACGATTGAGATATCTTGGGTCCATTGTTCAAAGCGATGGTGATAAAGATGAGGATGTTAATAGTAGAATTCAAGTTGGTTGGTTGAAGTGGAGGAATGCTTCGGGCCTTTTGTGTGANGAAGTGTGACTTAGGGTGATCAAATTATTAAAAGGTGTGAACGATTTATATATCTTGGGTCCGTTTTTCAAAGTGATGGTGATATAGATGGGGATGTTAATAGTAGAATTCAAGTTGGTTGGTTGAAGTGGAGGNGGGTCTACATTGGAGTTTAAAGGCCTTCGTTTGGGTAGAACTAAAATTGAATACAAGGAGTGTATTTTTAGTAGTAATAGCTCTAGTGACAGAAGAGTAACTTTGGGTGATCAATTTATTAAAAGTTGTGATCGATCTAGGTATCTCGGGTTTATTGTTCAAAGCGATGGTGATATAGATGGGGATGTTAATAGTAGAATTCAAGTTGGTTGGTCCATTGTTCAAAGCGATGGTGATATAGATGGGGATGTTAATAGTAGAATTCAAGTTGGTTGGTTTAAGTTGAGGAATGCTTCGGGCCTTTTGTGTGATAGAAAAGTACCGCTTAGACTGAAAGGAAAATTTTTTAAGACTTTTGGGGCCTATTGTGTGATAAAAAAAATATCGCTTAGACTGAAAGAAAAATTTTATAAAATGTTGGTGAGTCTTTTATGTGATAGAAAAGTACCGCTTAGACTGAAAGGAAAATTTTATAAGACGGTGGGGAGTTATTGTGTGATAAAAAAGTGTCACTTATAATGAAAGGAAAATTTTATAAGATGGTGGTGAGACCTGCAATGCTCGATGACGCTGAAGATTTGCCTTTAAAAGGGAAGCATAATACCAATTTAAGTATTGTTATGATGAGAATGGCTAGGTGGATGAGTGGCTTTACACTTAGATACAAAATTCGAAATGAATATATCCGTGATAAGGTTGGTGTAGCTCCAATGATGGACAAAATTAGAGAGAGTCGTTTTAGATGGTTTGGTCACGTTAAACTTCAACCATTTGATGATTCGATTAGGAGGGTAGATGTTTTAGATGTACTTTTGTTAAGAAAGGAAGAGGCAGACCTTGGAAGACTTGGGCGTATTGTATAAAAAATGATCTTAATTTATTAGAATTAAATGAAAACATGACACTAAATAGGAAACAATGGAGAAAAATGATTCATGTAGTTGGATTAAGGCTTTATTGTTGTCGTAGTTGTTTATTGTTGTATCATTTTTTAATTGAAAACTATAGTATGTGAAATCTCTTTACCATGACTAGAAAACCAAAAATAGTAATTTTATTTTGGTATTTGTTGCAGCATGTGCTAGATTCCAGTGCTCCCAATGTTGACGAGCAACGTTCAAGCGTGCTGGAAGTCCTGCAGAAAATTGGCGTATCAGAAGAAAAGATTCAAAACATGATTGAAGTTTGGAATAAAGTATGTACCTCTCTCCATGTTTTCTATAACTAATGCTATCACTGAAGTTATAGTCACTTCCTTTTCATTGTTTGGGTGACATATTCCCATTCCCAGATTGATCTTCTTAATAAGAATCCCGGAACTACTCAAGATGAAGCCCAGGTTGAAGCTGAAGAAGAAAGGAATGGGGACCACTCAGAAGATCTGAAGGAAGAAAATGAAGCACAGCTAAAAGAAGATGGGATCTTACCAAAATTTTCAGAGGGCATGAGATCTAACCAAAAGGCTTGTTCAGATTTAGATGAATCCAATTTATCGTTTGATTTATCGCCCAATGACGATCTAGACGTCGTCGACGGCCAAATAAGTCGTTACTCTGATGTTCAGAAGATGAAATTTAATGCGCACTGTGAGCATGAAGTTGCCAACCGCATAGAAACTTCTGCCATTACAGGAGTTGGTTTGAAGGAACTCTTATCTCTTATCAGTGAGAAACTAAGCGCACAAAAGCTAACTGAGAAAAAGAGTTACGAGCCCTTTAACCGAAAGTGGAGGCCATCTCATAACTTGGAATTCGATAGAGCCGTTGAACAGTAGGTATGTGGCACCAATTGATTGCTAGTTTTGCTTTTGTTTGAATCCTTTCTATTTCTTTCTCTTCTCATAAGAATAACAGTAAATTGTTATAAACTTCTATTTATGTTTCATGGTGCAGAAATTGTTCTTGTTTCCTTGCCATCTTATGAGAGGGGTGATGCATAAAGGATGAAAAGGTCTTGGAAAAAACATTCGTGGATTGAATTTATATTCTTCAAACTGAACTGTGAGAGTTGTTGAAAGGAAGGAAGAAAACAAAATAGAAACTTGGTTGGGTTAGTCCTTTTGTAGCCTGCACCTCCTCTCTACCAAAATTGTTGACTTCATCTTGGCATTTGAAGAACTCTTGATGGAACTGGAACTATACCTTAAATGTACATCATTCAGGATTACATAAATAAATTCCAGTTGTATGGCGATTTTAAATGTGGAAGTTCCCTATTTCTAATATAATGTGGGTAAATGCCAAAATGGGCATTGCATTTTTTTCTTCTTTCAATATGTTCATTTTTATTTTTTTAGTATAGTGATAAAACTAACCCTTTTAATATTGTCATAAAACAAACAAATCATCTAATGTGAAGAAGGATAGAAAGAAAATTATTGTAGCTCAAACAAACATAATAATTGATTTTATAATAAAGGATTTCTTGTAATTTAAATGGATATTTTTGTAATAACTTTAAATAGAACTAAGCTTTTTAAATTAAGATCTATAGAAGTAGAGTTTCAAGTTTGGCTTGTTTGAGCAACATCCCACTTCTAAAAGACTATAGCCTCATTAATGGGCTAGTTATATTTGTCCTACCTTTGAGCTTTTTTAATATACAAGTCCTAAAGTATTTCAGTTTGGCATGAACAAAGTTCTCCCTAAACTCCCAAAAGCAAATATCAAATATCAAACTTCAACAAAATCAAATCATTTCTAAGGTTGTCCTTACTTTTATAGCTTTATATTATTTTGGATGGCTTTAGGATCAAATTTAAAAGGCTTGGGGCTACTCTGTTAAATTATAAGATGTAAGCTTTATATGTGGATTTTTATTTTATATTCGCAGTTAGAAGTCTCATACCCTTGGCTTTCGCTTAATATAAATTTCGACTATCGGTCAAATTTATGCCAAAAATATGAACTCTAGCTTATCATGCCTTCTGAATCAGATTCAAGCATATGTGCCCACTCTCTGATTTTTTTGCAAATTCAAGGAAATGCATCCTTTTCTTTTTGGCTTTCTTATCATTATATAAAATTCAATGATGTAGTTGGGTAAATATATTCTAGCAAGTCTATTAGGTCATGCCCTATTTCATCTATGTATTGCACATCACATGTGAAGCATTTCTCTACTAAATTTATAAACATAAATTTCATATTTAGGCATCCCTCATATAATGTTGCTAGCTTCATATTTGGATTTCCTTGTAACATCTAAATTTATAAACAATGTCCCTTGGCCATTCCTAATATGTAAGCTCCAAACTTCTAGTATGGTTGGAACAAATAAAATAAACTCTCCAACTAAAATTCACAATTTAAATATCTTGGGCTTGGCCAAATTCTATTAAATGTCATAACTTCATTCTTAACTCAACTTATGTATTCCCCATCTTTATCAAAATTTCCATATTTTCCTGCTAATATAAGCCCACTATACTTTAAATTAAATTAGTTCAACACATATTTAATAAGTTCATAAAATATACTAACTATAGATCAATAAGTCTAACTACTCCTAACAAGACTGAGGGACATTAAGCTCATCAACTAAAATGAGTTAATGTTGTGTTGATCTATCGACCTTAACCCTTAAACTAGTTTTGAGAATTTAAGCTTCACATAATGAACTTCAAATATAAGTTTTCTCCCTGGATTAAGCCAAAATTCTAATCTACAACCTTAGCTTACCATAGGGTTCCCTTCTTGTGATACAATGTTTTTTTGTCACTTGGTTTATTATCGTAGAAGTTAGGGATCAATTCTTAAGAATGGCTTATGTATTAAATATGGATCATATCTCCTTAATGAGTGTTTTATAACAACAAAATTTAACATCAACTAGTGACCTTTAAGGCACTCTTTCTTATAAGCAAACTCAAGCATGCTATGCCTCTTAGTTAAATAATTATGCCTGATCATATTTTTCTTATTTAAGCTAATTTCAATTTAAATAAATCAAGCAAAATTATGAAACTTTGGCTGTCATGTTCTTTAATTTAGAATTGCAATCAACCATTCCTATGATCATAAATAAATATTTTTAATCCAAAACAAATTTAGATGTCATTCTTAAGAGAATATATTGTTTAACATATTTGCAATTTAATCTACTTAAGATATGTGAGAAGAGGATAGATGCGAGTGTTAATCAAAATATTTAAAAAGTATAATTTGATGCCATCAATCATTAGTACATGATGCCCACCATATTCACCAATGATGATTGACCATCTTTCTTTTTTTAATAAATATCTTTATCTAGAGCCAATAAAATATGGAGATTTTGAAATATAAAAAGGTTTACCCCGTTAAAATAAATTAAACAAAATCAGTTCATCCTCTAATTTAGTAAAATCCTTAGAACATCTCAATCAATCTCTAAAATCCTACTCTGTCCTTAACAAACCACTAAAAGACTGGGATCTAAAGTTGATAAGAGCCTTAGAGCTCATAATCCAACAATCCTTAGATAAAATATTCCTAGTTTTATTATATTTACCTAAATGCCTATGTTAGTTTGGATAAATCTCTATTAACTAAACTTGGTCCTAATTTAATTTAATATTTAAAAGTGGTTTGATTATTATTTAATTAATCTAATATGGTCATGTTAGGCCTAATAAAAGTATTATTTTCTTAATAAGCTTCTATTATGTGTTAATTAGTATTTATTAACAAGTTGGCTTGGTTGAATAAAGAATTTTTATTCTTATCTTATCATATTCAAAACCAACTTAATATGAATTTATTAAATATGAGTACCAACACAACCATTTAAATCTTATATAGTTATTAATAATTTGTGTGATCTTTGTTTGACTTGACTCAAATCCAAATATATTTTTTTTTTTTTTTGTAAATTCTTAGTAGCTAAATGAGGACTAATATTTTTTATTCATGCTCGTGTAGCTTTATTTAGTTTAGGTTATTTGCACCACAATTGATTTACATGTATTTTAACTATGCCTAATTGATACTTCAACCTAATTAATTTACAATGGACACTAAATTGGCTCTTAACTTTACTGGATTAAATATTAATTTGTCTCAATCTCATTAAGCTAAGTCTAGATGAATAATTGAGTATTTTTTGGCGATATATTTATCTTAATAAAGCTTAATTAATGTAAGAGCTTACTCTAGCTAGCCAATTCTAAATAAACTAATTAAAATTTATAATAGCCTTGTGGAATTTTAAGCTTAATTGCACATTGGAGTTAAATTTACTTGAGTCTAACCTAAATCCAATTTCTACACTTTAGTTTGACTACTATAATAGCCTTGTGGATCAATTAAGATGGGTTGACTTCACTTGCATCAAATAAGTGCATTTTGTCCTTTAAACCCAATACAAACTCCTTTAAATTCTCAGACTTAACATTTTTTATTAATATTTAATTATGCTTCTTAATATATAAAATTTCATACTTACTTGTATACTATTTAGTTGTTTAAATCATATTCAATATAAAAAATATCTTTATATTAAAAAACTAATATTAATGACATTTTAATATCATGTAAATAACACTTTAAAGTAGTATTTATTAACAAGTGGGCTTGGTTGAATAAAGATTTTTTCTTCTTATCTTATCATATTCAAAACCAAATTAATATGAATTTATTAAATATGAGTGCCAACACAACCATTTAAATCTTATATAGTTATTAATAATTTCTGTGATCTTTTGTTTGACTTGACTCAAATCCAAATTATTTTTTTTTTGTAAATTCTTAGTAGCTAAATGAGGACTAATATTTTTTATCCATGCTCGTGTAGCTTTATTTAGTTTAGGTTATTTGCACCACAAATTGATTTACATGTATTTTAACTATGCCTAATTGATACTTCAACCCAGTTAATTTATAATGGACACTAAATTGGCTCTTAACTTTACTAGATTAAATATTGATTTGTCTCAATCTCATTAGGCTAAGTTTATATGAATAATTGAGTATTTTTAAGCGATATATTTATCTTAATAAAGCTTAATTAATGTAAGAGCTTACTCTAGCTAGCCAATTCTAAATAAACTAATTAAAATTTATAATAGCGTTGTGGAACTTTAAGCTTAATTGCACATTGGAGTTAAATTTACTTGATTCTAACCTAAATCAATTTCTACACTTTAGTTTGACTACTATAATAGCCTTGTGGATCAATTAAGATGGGTTGACTTTACTTGCATTAAATAAGTGCATTTTGTCCTTTAAATTCAAGAGAAACTCCTTTAAATCCTCAACATTTTTTTTATTAATATTTAATTATGCTTCTTAATATATAAACTTTCATATTTAGTTGTATATTATTTAGTTGTTTAAATCATATTCAATATATATAAAAAATATTTATATTAAAAAAATTAATATTAATGATAATTTAATATCATGTAAATAACACTTTAAAGTGTGTTCCTAGCATGATTACTGTGTACGAGTGCTTCGGAGTTCGGAAAGCGATAAGATGGATATTTTTCCCTCTTTCTTTCCCGCTTCACTCTTTGCTCTTCACCATGCTGTGCCCTTTCTCACAATCCCCAGGTAAAATCTAGGGTTTTGATCCGCCGGCCTGAAAGGTATCTCATTCTCTCTCACTCTCTCTGTCTCCCATCCTTCCCCACAGGCGCACGTTCGCACGAGCACACTCTTATAATCTTTTGCCTATCCCTTATGCAGACGCAAAGCATGGCTTCGTTGAACGTCTTCCCTTCTCTCTACGACTTTCGGCTCACTAAAAATCCCAAGCTTCCAAGGAACTTCGTTTCGTGCATTTTTAGCTCTCTTGAGTTGGCCAAAGGTTAACTCTTTTCTGTTCAACCTGAAAACTCCCTTTTTATTTCTTTTATTTTGTCCTGTTCTCTTTGAATTGTTATCGTGTTGCTTTGCCCTTACTATTCTTTTTTTGATCCTCTTGGTAGAATTAAAAATATAGGCCACAAATTCTCTTATTGTTTCCACAGCAANCGAGAAACTAAGCGCACAAAAACTAATTGAGAAAAAGAGCTACGAGCCCTTTAACCAAAAGTGGAGGCCGTCTCATAACTTGGAATTCGATAGAGCCGTTGAACAATAGGTATGTAGCACCAATTGATTGCTAGTTTTGCTTTTGTTTGAATCCTCTCTATTTCTTTCTCTTCTCATAAGAATAACAGTAAATTGTTATAAACTTCTATTTATGTTTCATGGTGCAGAAATTGTTCTTGTTTCCTTGCCATCTTATGAGAGGGGTGATGCATAAAGGATGAAAAGGTCTTGGAAAAAAACATTCGTGGATTGATTTTATATTCTTCAAACTGAACTGTGAGAGTTGTTGAAAAGAAGGAAGAAAACAAAATAGAAACTTGGTTGGGTTAGTCCTTTTGTAGCCTGCACCTCCTCTCTACCAAAATTGTTGACTTCATCTTGTGCATTTGAAGAACTCTTGATGGAACTGGAACTATACCTTAAATGTACATCATTCAGGATTAAATAAATAAATTCTAGTTGTATGGCGATTTTAAATGTGGAAGTTCCCTATTTCTAATGTAATGTGGGTAAATGCCAAAATGGGCATTGCATTTTTTTCTTCTTTCAATATGTTCATTTTTATTTTTTTTTAGTATAGTGATAAAACTAACCCTTTTAATATTGTCATAAAACAAACAAATCATCTAATGTGAAGAAGGATAGAAAGAAAATTATTGTAGCTCAAACAAACATAATAATTGATTTTATAATAAAGGATTTCTTGTAATTTAAATGGATATTTTTGTAATAACTTTAAATAGAACTAAGCTTTTTAAATTAAGATCTATAGAAGTAGAGTTTCAAGTTTGGCTTGTTTGAGCAACATCCCACTTCTAAAAGACTATAGCCTCATTAATGGGCTAGTTATATTTGTCCTACCTTTGAGTTTTTTTAATATACAAGTCCTAAAGTATTTCAGTTTGGCATGAGCAGAGATCTCCATAAACCTCCAAAAGCAAATATCAAATATCAAACTTCAACAAAATCAAATAATTTCTAAGGTTGTCCTTACTTTTATAGCTTTATATTATTTTGGATGGCTTTAAGATCAAATTTAAAAGGCCNCTTTTTTAATATACAAGTCCTAAAGTATTTCAGTTTGGCATGAACAAAGTTCTCCCTAAACTCCCAAAAGCAAATATCAAATATCAAACTTCAACAAAATCAAATCATTTCTAAGGTTGTCCTTACTTTTATAGCTTTATATTATTTTGGATGGCTTTAGGATCAAATTTAAAAGGCTTGGGGCTACTCTGTTAAATTATAAGATGTAAGCTTTATATGTGGATTTTTATTTTATATTCGCAGTTAGAAGTCTCATACCCTTGGCTTTCGCTTAATATAAATTTCGACTATCGGTCAAATTTATGCCAAAAATATGAACTCTAGCTTATCATGCCTTCTGAATCAGATTCAAGCATATGTGCCCACTCTCTGATTTTTTTGCAAATTCAAGGAAATGCATCCTTTTCTTTTTGGCTTTCTTATCATTATATAAAATTCAATGATGTAGTTGGGTAAATATATTCTAGCAAGTCTATTAGGTCATGCCCTATTTCATCTATGTATTGCACATCACATGTGAAGCATTTCTCTACTAAATTTATAAACATAAATTTCATATTTAGGCATCCCTCATATAATGTTGCTAGCTTCATATTTGGATTTCCTTGTAACATCTAAATTTATAAACAATGTCCCTTGGCCATTCCTAATATGTAAGCTCCAAACTTCTAGTATGGTTGGAACAAATAAAATAAACTCTCCAACTAAAATTCACAATTTAAATATCTTGGGCTTGGCCAAATTCTATTAAATGTCATAACTTCATTCTTAACTCAACTTATGTATTCCCCATCTTTATCAAAATTTCCATATTTTCCTGCTAATATAAGCCCACTATACTTTAAATTAAATTAGTTCAACACATATTTAATAAGTTCATAAAATATACTAACTATAGATCAATAAGTCTAACTACTCCTAACAAGACTGAGGGACATTAAGCTCATCAACTAAAATGAGTTAATGTTGTGTTGATCTATCGACCTTAACCCTTAAACTAGTTTTGAGAATTTAAGCTTCACATAATGAACTTCAAATATAAGTTTTCTCCCTGGATTAAGCCAAAATTCTAATCTACAACCTTAGCTTACCATAGGGTTCCCTTCTTGTGATACAATGTTTTTTTGTCACTTGGTTTATTATCGTAGAAGTTAGGGATCAATTCTTAAGAATGGCTTATGTATTAAATATGGATCATATCTCCTTAATGAGTGTTTTATAACAACAAAATTTAACATCAACTAGTGACCTTTAAGGCACTCTTTCTTATAAGCAAACTCAAGCATGCTATGCCTCTTAGTTAAATAATTATGCCTGATCATATTTTTCTTATTTAAGCTAATTTCAATTTAAATAAATCAAGCAAAATTATGAAACTTTGGCTGTCATGTTCTTTAATTTAGAATTGCAATCAACCATTCCTATGATCATAAATAAATATTTTTAATCCAAAACAAATTTAGATGTCATTCTTAAGAGAATATATTGTTTAACATATTTGCAATTTAATCTACTTAAGATATGTGAGAAGAGGATAGATGCGAGTGTTAATCAAAATATTTAAAAAGTATAATTTGATGCCATCAATCATTAGTACATGATGCCCACCATATTCACCAATGATGATTGACCATCTTTCTTTTTTTAATAAATATCTTTATCTAGAGCCAAT
>JXCR01144412.1:72606-82833 GCA_002079205.1 Phalaenopsis hybrid cultivar
TATCAGTTGATTTTGTTGAGATTTGTCTCTAATTTTGGGTTATATTTGTTAATCGAAGAAGTTTAGGATTTTATTTGTAAATTTTGTATGACTATTTAAGCCAAAATATTAATGAAATAAGTAAGTTCAATTACAGAATCATTTACTTTGGTATCAGAGGCTTAACCTATCGCCTCCAGCTCGATCCAGATTTCTTTGGCGTTGCCTTTTTGTGTTACCTGTAGGATTGGCATCGTCCTTGCAATGGTGAGCTGGGATCGCGAACGGCGAACCAGTAGGACCGACATTGTCCTAAGCGGGATCACAAACTAGTTGGAAGCTAGGAGCAGGGATCACGAAGTAGCTGCAACCGTAGCCTGCTCTGGGAAGGCAACGAGAGGATCACAACTCGCTGGGAAGGATCACGACAAAGAACCCTCGTGATATAGTTGTTGGGAAGGCGACTATGGGATCGCAAGTTGCAGCTCAAGGCTTGTGGCTTAATATCGTAGAGATGAACCGAAGGGGAGAACAACAACGTTGCTTAAGTGTGAGGAGGAAGCAGTGGAGCAGGCTGTTTGAACGTCTTCTGTTTTAGCGCAAGTGTTGCAGTTTGAACTGTCAGCGTGAATAAAGATGTGCAATCGATTTTGTGTGGCATGCGATCGACAGAGTAGTGCGAGGGAAGTAGGAAAAGCTTCAGTTGGATTGTGTCACTTGAGAATGACTACGACTTCATGCAGAAGAGCTAAAGAGGGGGCGTGAGACTTCTGTGGTTTTTGGGTCGCGCAAAGGTTTTTTGACGACAGGGGAGAACGATGAAGAATTGATTGCATCGAGCTCAATTATGACAGGTGCTCATGGGAGACCTGCAGGTGCTACAACTGTGAAGAAGTGGGACACCTGAGTAAGTTTTGTCCAAATCCACTCAAGGAGAGAGAGACGGGTGGACGTGGATTGTCTAAAGGGGGCTACCAGGCAAATCTGATGGTAGCCAATAACAACGGTGGTCTTTATCGATGATGATCGCAAGTTTTTGGAGATGTTGAAGAGGAAGTAGACGACGATATGTGATGTCACTGAGAATGAATCTACCTTTTCTTCATCCAAGGGAAACACTACTAGTTATGCTCACTCATCCAAAGGTGCTTTTGATACACATGTTCTTGTCTCTATATCTAACACAAGTTTCCCATAATGGATAGTAGATTCTGGTTCATCTCAATATGTGATAGGTGTCGCTAGTGAGTTCTCTTCCTATAATCACATAATAGTTTCAGAGAGCATTCAAATTGCTGATGGTACAACACAACCTGTGGTTGGTAAATATACTGTGAGGTGTACAAATTCTATGACTTTATCCAATATTTTACATGCTTATTTCTTTCCAGTGAACTTTTTATTCAATGGTGTCATTATACTTCAACCAAAATGTGTTGTTTCATTTGATATTCCAAAAGTGACCTTTTGAGAGAAGGGATTGGCCGAAAACTTTGGACTGACACGTGACATAGTGAACTCTGGTACTTGGATAGAGAGAAGATGAACTCAACCTTGACATCCATTGAGAATGCTGGAGTAGGAGGATTTGACGGAGTATGGAGGATGTATTGCTGCTACTTCACAGGCGCATGGGGTGTTTTTCGCTTAATCTGTTGAGTTCTTTGTACCTATCATGGTATGAAAAAATGTAAGTAAACAAAAACTTGTGCGTGATGCTTGTGAGTTTGACAATCATACTAGAAGCTCTTATGTTAGTTCTGGTAAAAGTAGTTTTTATTTTTTTAATTTTGTGCATTCAGATGTATGGAGACATTGTTCTACATCTTCGATAATTTGTTACATATATTTTATGACTTTTATTGATTGTTTTTCTCGTGTTACTTGGTTATATCTGATGATAAATAAAAGTGACGTGTTTGCTTGTTTTAAAGACACATGTTGATTCCGACTCAATACAGTGTTATAGTGAAGGTACGAGATCTGATAGTGAGACAATATACAAAAAAGACGTTTGGGGAACACTTGTCAGCCTAAGGGATACATCATCAAACAACATGTTCATACACACCGACACAAAACGAAATGACAGAAATGAAAATAAACACATTTAAGAGGTAGTTTGAAGCATGATGATCACAATGAATGTCCCAAAACACGTGTGGGGGCAAGTGATTTTGTCGGCGACTCAATTGATCAACAGAATGTCTTCGAGCGTGTTTGATTAAAAGTCTCATTGTCAGATGTTGAAATGTGATAATAGTGGGATCCTTCAATTGAAGACATTTGAATGTGTATGCTTTGTAAAAAACAACATATCATATGTAGGAAAGTTGGATCTCAGAGCTTTGAAATATGTGTTCGTCTGGTATTCTGCTACTCAGAAGGGGTTTTGTATGTTGGAGCTCGATCGAGAAGAGAACATTATGTATATGGATGTGTTATTCAAAGAGTTTGAACCATACTACAATTTGAAGGTGAATTCACCCTTCGTCGACTTGAGAACCACTGAATATATGAGACAAGAGAATGCGTAGTAGTAGTGATGAAATGATGAAAGTGGGAGAAATATCATATCCTGTGATGTGGGATGAATCAACTAAAGAGACGAAAATCGAGGAAATTTACCCCAATGGTGATAACATTTAAGCTGAAGGTGAGCTAAGGGTGTATACGTGGAGAAAGAAACAAACCGAGGGAACAGATCCTGCAGTGCTAACAAGTCCCTTGTCTCAGTCTTCCATAACTCTTGAGATACTTACACTATCCACCATTGATTTAAAACTCCCAGGTGATATTTTTGCTCCCCCATCTACTCTTCCCCCCCAATATTAAGGAGGACCTCCTGCAACAATGCGAGACATCATCCTGATCATTTTGGGTGGGAACTTGACATTGCAAATTTTATTTCTTATTCTAATATTTCTCCTTTGCATGAAACATTCATTGTATTATTGAACTCTGTCTCTATACCTAAGTGTTGGCAAATTGTTTAAGAGGATTCCAAGTGGAAAGCCGCGATGCATTAAGAGCTTGGAGCTCTTGATAAAATCCAGACACGGGAGATTGCACCGCTACCAGCAGGGAGGAAGACACTTGTATGCAAGTGGATTTTCACGATAAAATAAACTCCAGAAGGGAAGGTGGAGAGGTACAAAACACGACTAGTGCAAAAGGGTACAATCAAACATATGATATTGACTGTGATGAAACATTTGCACTAGTAACAAATATGAGCATAACGAGGACACTGAGTTCTCTTGTAGTAAATGGTAGATGGAGACTCCACCAATTGGATGTGAAGAAGGCTTTTCTTCACGGGGAGCTACTAGAGGAGGTATATATGAAGATATCACCAGGACTCAGTACATTCAAGACAGTGGGCAAGGTGTGTAGGCTCAAGAAGTCACTATGTGACTTGAAACAGTTTCCTCGACCTTAGTTTGACAAGTTTTGAATGACGATGGTTGGGATGGGATACTAGCATATCAATGCAAATCACACGATCTTCTTTCAACAACATGATGTCACACTACCATACTTGCTATGTATATGGATGACATAATTATTATTGGTGATGATAAGACGATGATTGATTAACTGAATGGAAGATTAGGGAAGCAATTTGAGGTTAAAAAAATTTGTGATAGCTCAGATCCTTTTGTGGGATTGAATGTCCTATGGACCTAAGGGGATGATTCTATTCGAGAGAAAGTATGTACCGGATCTTCTCACGGAGATAGACATGCGGGGCTTGCAAAGCTGCAATCTCTCTAATTGATCATAATGTCAAGCTCAATGTAGAGGCAGGTGAATCAATTGATTGTGTGAGGTACCAGAGATTGGTGAACTGCCTGATTTATATATGCCGCGCTTGACTCTATATTTCTTTTGCAAAAAGTGTTATGAGCCGCTACATGCATCATCCAAGGTAGAGCCATATAGATGTAGTGTATCAGATTTTGAGAAGTGTACCAGGAAAAAAGAGTTGATATTCAGAAAGAATGGACATATATTGAGGGCTTTTGTGATTTTGACTACACGAGTTGTGCCGATGACAGATGATCCACATTAGGATACTGCATGTTTGTAGGTGGCAACTTAGTCTCTTCGAAGAGCAAGGAATAGTCAGTTTTAGCAAGATCAACAACAAAGGCATAATATAAGGCCATGGCATTAGGAGCTACTAAGATGACGTGGCTGAAAGACTTGTTGGTTGAACTCAAAGTGGATCGAGGAACTCAAATGAAGTTGTGGTTTGACAATGATTCGGAAATCGACATTGCTAACAACCTGATGTAACACGATAAAACTAATCATGTGGAAAATGATAGATTCTTCATCTAGGAAAAGCTGAATAACGAATTGTTGGAACTAAGTCGTGTAGCTACTGGAGTGTAGGTGGTTGACTGCCTCACTAAAGGACTTAGCTCAGTGGAGTTGATTATGTGACAAGATGGGCTTAGTGAATATTTTTCGCCCACCTTGAGGGGGACTGTTGAGATTTGTATCTAATGTAGGGTTCTATTTGTAAATAAAAGAAATCTAGGGGTTTATTTGTAAATATTTTATGGCTCTATATAAGCCAAAATGTTAATGAAATGATTAATTTTAATTGCAAAATCATTTCAATTGATTCTCCTTGTAGAAATTGAACTCGACCTATGTTGACATTCATGCTGAGCATGACTAAAATTATGCTTGCAACTTTTGTACTGATACCTCATTTGTGCCACATTGAAGATTTTATTGTTAAGTTGGATTCTGATTGAATCTTCTGACATAGTGACTGTGCCAGAAGCATACTAATANTCTTTTTATTTCTTTTATTTGGTCCTGTTCTCTTTGAATTGTTATCGTGTTGCTTTTCCCTGCCTATTCTTTTTTTGATCCTCTTGGTAGAATTAAAAATATAGGCAACAAATTCTCTTATTGTTTCCACAGCAAAATTACATATTTCTATAATACCGGGCTGTGATGAAATGCTCCTAATGGAGTGTTCAGTCTAGTTTGCAGACTTTTATATGAAATCTTTGACTAAAATTGAGTTTGAATCAGGCTCTCACCTAATAATTTCTGAATTTGAGAATGGCCAAAATGGAGGGAAAAAACAAAGGTCTTCTCTTGAGCAGATAGAATCTAAGCAGCACAAGTTTATTCTTATATAGTTGTTGGTGAAGAGGTGTCTCCCCACTTATCCATAAGTTATACCCATTCGACTTCTTGTCAGTCAGAGTTGCTGATTTTATCAGTTTGGTTATATTAGTTGAGAAAAGTATCTATTCATATTTTAAGTAAGTATATAGTCTCATCCCTGGTTAAGCAATACTATGAAATGGGCATGTTTGGACCAATGCATTCTTATAAACATTCTATTGAATTATGTGAAATTTTTTAGAGGCCTGTCCAACTTTTGGTCGAGTTAGATATCAGTTGATTTTGTTGAGATTTGTCTCTAATTTTGGGTTATATTTGTTAATCGAAGAAGTTTAGGATTTTATTTGTAAATTTTGTATGACTATTTAAGCCAAAATATTAATGAAATCAATAAGTTCAATTACAAAATCATTTACTTTGGTATCAGAGGCTTAACCTATCGCCTCCAGCTCGATCCGGATTTCTTTGGCGTTGCCTTTTTGTGTTACCTGTAGGATTGACATCGTCCTTGCAATGGTGAGCTGGGATCGCGAACGACGAACCAGTAGGACCGACATTGTCCTAAGCGGGATCACAAACTAGTTGGAAGCTAGGAGCAGGGATCACGAAGTAGCCGCAACCGTAGCCTGCTCTGGGAAGGCAACGAGAGGATCGCAACTCGCTGGGAAGGATCAGGACAAAGAACCCTCGTGATATAGTTGTTGGGAAGGCAACTATGGGATCGCAAGTTGTAGCTCAAGGCTTGTGGCTTAATATCGTAGAGATGAACCGAAGGGGAGAACAACAACGTGGCTTAAGTGTGAGGAGGAAGCAGTGGAGCAGGCTGTTTGAACGTCTTCTGTTTTAGCGTAAGCGTTGCAGTTTGAACTGTCAGCGTGAATAAAGATGTGCAATTGATTTTGTGTGGCATGCGATCGACAGAGTAGTGCGAGGGAAGTAGGAAAAGCTTCAGTTGGATTGTGTCACTTGAGAATGACTACGACTTCATGCAGAAGAGCTAAAGAGGGGGCGTGAGACTTCTGTGGTTCTTGGGTCGCACAAAGGTTTTTTGACGACAGGGGAGAACGATGAAGAATTGACTGCATCGAGCTCAATTATGACAGGTGCTCATGGGAGACCTGCAGGTGCTACAATTGTGAAGAAGTGGGACACCTGAGTAAGTTTTGTCCAAATCCACTCAAGGAGAGAGAGACGGGTGGACGTGGATTGTCTAAATGGGGCTACCAGGCAAATCTGATGGTAGCCAATGCCAACGGTGGTCTTTATCGATGATGATCGCAAGTTTCTGGAGATGTTGAAGAGGAAGTAGACGACGATATGTGATGTCACTGAGAATGAATCTACCTTTTCTTCATCCAAGGGAAACACTACTAGTTATGCTCACTCAGCCAAAGGTGCTTTTGATACACATGTTCTTGTCTCTATATCTAACACAAGTTTCCCATAATGGATAGTAGATTCTGGTTCATCTCAATATGTGATAGGTGTCGCTAGTGAGTTCTCTTCCTATAATCACATAATAGTTCCAGAGAGCATTCAAACTGCTGATGGTACAACACAACCTGTGGTTGGTAAATATACTGTGAGGCGTACAAATTCTATGACTTTATCCAATATTTTACATGCTTATTTCTTTCCAGTGAACTTTTTATTCAATGGTGTCATTATACTTCAACCAAAATGTGTTGTTTCATTTGATATTCCAAAAGTGACCTTTTGAGAGAAGGGATTGGCCGAAAACTTTGGACTGACACGTGACATAGTGAACTCTGGTACTTGGATAGAGAGAGGATGAACTCAGCCTTGACATCCATTGAGAATGCTGGAGTAGGAGGATTTGAGAGAGTATGGAGGATGTATTGCTGCTACTTCACAGGCGCATGGGGTGCTTTTCGCTTAATCTGTTGAGTTCTTTGTACCTATCATGGTATGAAAAAATGTAAGTAAACAAAAACTTGTGCGTGATGCTTGTGAGTTTGACAATCATACTAGAAGCTCTTATGTTAGTTCTGGTAAAAGTAGTTTTTATTTTTTTAATTTTGTGCATTCAGATGTATGGAGACCTTGTTCTACATCTTCGATAATTTGTTACATATATTTTATGACTTTTATTGATTGTTTTTCTCGTGTTACTTGGTTATATGCGATGAGAAATAAAAGTGACATGTTTGCTTGTTTTAAAGACACATGATGATTCCGACTCAATACAGTGTTATAGTGAAGGTACGAGGTCTGATAGTGAGACAATATACAAAAAAGACGTTTGGGGAACACTTGTCAGCCTAAGGGATACATCATCAAACAACATGTTCATACACACCGACACAAAACGAAGTGACAGAAATGAAAATAAACACATTTTAGAGGTAGTTTGAAGCATGATGATCACAATGAATGTCCCAAAACACGTGTGGGGGCAAGCGATTTTGTCGGCGACTCAATTGATCAACAGAATGTCTTCGAGCGTGTTTGATTAAAAGTTTCATTGTCAGATGTTGAAATGTGATAATAGTGAGATCCTTCAATTGAAGACATTTGAATGTGTATGCTTTGTAAAAAACAACATATCATATGTAGGAAAGTTGGATCTCAGAGCTTTGAAATATGTGTTCGTCTGGTATTCTGCTACTCAGAAGGGGTTTTGTATGTTGGAGCTCGATCGAGAAGAGAACATTATGTATATGGATGTGTTATTCAAAGAGTTTGAACCATACTACAATTTGAAGGTGAATTCACCCTTCGTCGACTTGAGAACCACTGAATATATGAGACAAGAGAATGCGTAGTAGTAGTGATGAAATGATGAAAGTGGGAGAAATATCATATCCTGTGATGTGGGATGAATCAACTAAAGAGACGAAAATCGAGGAAATTTACCCCAATGGTGATAACATTTAAGCTGAAGGTGAGCTAAGGGTGTATACGTGGAGAAAGAAACAAACCGAGGGAACAGATCCTGCAGTGCTAACAAGTCCCTTGTCTCAGTCTTCCATAACTCTTGAGATACTTACACTATCCACCATTGATTTAAAACTCCCAGGTGATATTTTTGCTCCCCCATCTACTCTTCCCCCCCAATATTAAGGAGGACCTCCTGCAACAATGCGAGACATCATCCTGATCATTTTGGGTGGGAACTTGACATTGCAAATTTTATTTCTTATTCTAATATTTCTCCTTTGCATGAAACATTCATTGTATTATTGAACTCTGTCTCTATACCTAAGTGTTGGCAAATTGTTTAAGAGGATTCCAAGTGGAAAGCCGCGATGCATTAAGAGCTTGGAGCTCTTGATAAAATCCAGACACGGGAGATTGCACCGCTACCAGCAGGGAGGAAGACACTTGTATGCAAGTGGATTTTCACGATAAAATAAACTCCAGAAGGGAAGGTGGAGAGGTACAAAACACGACTAGTGCAAAAGGGTACAATCAAACATATGATATTGACTGTGATGAAACATTTGCACTAGTAACAAATATGAGCATAACGAGGACACTGAGTTCTCTTGTAGTAAATGGTAGATGGAGACTCCACCAATTGGATGTGAAGAAGGCTTTTCTTCACGGGGAGCTACTAGAGGAGGTATATATGAAGATATCACCAGGACTCAGTACATTCAAGACAGTGGGCAAGGTGTGTAGGCTCAAGAAGTCACTATGTGACTTGAAACAGTTTCCTCGACCTTAGTTTGACAAGTTTTGAATGACGATGGTTGGGATGGGATACTAGCATATCAATGCAAATCACACGATCTTCTTTCAACAACATGATGTCACACTACCATACTTGCTATGTATATGGATGACATAATTATTATTGGTGATGATAAGACGATGATTGATTAACTGAATGGAAGATTAGGGAAGCAATTTGAGGTTAAAAAAATTTGTGATAGCTCAGATCCTTTTGTGGGATTGAATGTCCTATGGACCTAAGGGGATGATTCTATTCGAGAGAAAGTATGTACCGGATCTTCTCACGGAGATAGACATGCGGGGCTTGCAAAGCTGCAATCTCTCTAATTGATCATAATGTCAAGCTCAATGTAGAGGCAGGTGAATCAATTGATTGTGTGAGGTACCAGAGATTGGTGAACTGCCTGATTTATATATGCCGCGCTTGACTCTATATTTCTTTTGCAAAAAGTGTTATGAGCCGCTACATGCATCATCCAAGGTAGAGCCATATAGATGTAGTGTATCAGATTTTGAGAAGTGTACCAGGAAAAAAGAGTTGATATTCAGAAAGAATGGACATATATTGAGGGCTTTTGTGATTTTGACTACACGAGTTGTGCCGATGACAGATGATCCACATTAGGATACTGCATGTTTGTAGGTGGCAACTTAGTCTCTTCGAAGAGCAAGGAATAGTCAGTTTTAGCAAGATCAACAACAAAGGCATAATATAAGGCCATGGCATTAGGAGCTACTAAGATGACGTGGCTGAAAGACTTGTTGGTTGAACTCAAAGTGGATCGAGGAACTCAAATGAAGTTGTGGTTTGACAATGATTCGGAAATCGACATTGCTAACAACCTGATGTAACACGATAAAACTAATCATGTGGAAAATGATAGATTCTTCATCTAGGAAAAGCTGAATAACGAATTGTTGGAACTAAGTCGTGTAGCTACTGGAGTGTAGGTGGTTGACTGCCTCACTAAAGGACTTAGCTCAGTGGAGTTGATTATGTGACAAGATGGGCTTAGTGAATATTTTTCGCCCACCTTGAGGGGGACTGTTGAGATTTGTATCTAATGTAGGGTTCTATTTGTAAATAAAAGAAATCTAGGGGTTTATTTGTAAATATTTTATGGCTCTATATAAGCCAAAATGTTAATGAAATGATTAATTTTAATTGCAAAATCATTTCAATTGATTCTCCTTGTAGAAATTGAACTCGACCTATGTTGACATTCATGCTGAGCATGACTAAAATTATGCTTGCAACTTTTGTACTGACACCTCATTTGTGCCACATAGAAGATTTTATTGTTAAGTTGGATTCTGATTGAATCTTCTGACATAGAGACTGTGCCAGAAGCATACTAATAAATTAATGATACATAACAGCTGTCACATGCA
>JXCR01144413.1:0-41146 GCA_002079205.1 Phalaenopsis hybrid cultivar
AAATTATTTTCATATATCATATTTTTTCAAATAAATCTAATCGAGAAAAAGTTGACCGACAGCCATGTTCTTCGCTTGCGAGATCACGCCCTAGCTACCGAGAAGAAGGCGTATAGTGCTAAAACAAATCATGCATCTTCATCTCCTTCCTCTTCTTCTTTGCGTTATCGCGCGATCGTGCCCTGTTCTTCTTCTTCTTTGCGTTTTCAGTTGCCCCGTTCTTCGCTCGACCGATCGTGCCCTAGCTACCCGAGCATAAGGCCTATAGAGGCAAAACAAATTCGTGCACCCTCATCTCCTTCCTCTTCTTCTTCTTCTTTGCGTTTTCTAGGTTTCTCCTCTCCCGTCTCATCCTACCTTGTAGTGTATTTTTTTCTGCGGGACTGTATATGGGTTTTCATGACATTCTGGTGTGATACAACTATTTCTGGTTCATGATTACTGTTAAATCCACACGAAAGAGCTCCGTTTACATTTTTTTGAGTTCTTATAGGGTTTCGAAATTCAAATTGTGTGGTTCATGATTGCAGTATTTGTGGTAGCAGTTTCATTTCAATTATTTTTGTTTATTGCAAATCAAAATGAGTGGTCCTTGTATATGCAAATCAAGTTTTTTTTTCCATTTATCTCTCTCATTGCTGCAATAGTGAGTCATCTGCAGGCAAGTAGATCTCTTTCGTGTATTGAGATGCTGATATAACTTGGAAATTGGTTTCAAAACAAAATAAAATGGAAAAATTCTATCTTTCCATCTTTTAGTGCCACCATGTTATTATTATTATTAGGGTATAAGTATAACAATATTACATTGTACGAGGTGTTGTTAGGGCGGCATTAGGCTATGGAAGATTTGCAGCAAGGTGATGATGTTTGCCAGTTAGATGATGCTATGGTTGTTCAATGAAGTATCCTATGGTTGCTCTTCGTTGTGTAACTTGTTGTTCTTCATTAAAAGGTTTTAGCAAAGAAATGCGAGGGGCCTAATTTATTTATGAAATGCACATGATCCTATAATGTTGAGTAAACGTGGAGTATTGCTGATTTTTTATCATTGAGGCCAAATTTTGATATGAATGAGGTATCTTAATTTGAATTTGAGATCATTTTGGTGTTTGCTAGATTATGTTGTAGCCAAATGTTGCTACAAAAAAAAGTTCTTGTATTGCAGTTGATTGTCCTTAGTTATATAAATTTTAGGCATTTGGATTGTAGTTGATTGTCCTACACTGGTACGAAAAGTCTACAGTTATATCAATTTTTTTTAAAATTTTAAAAAACTTGCAATACTTGTTGTGAATATTTGATTGTATTTCATACATGTTATCTGACCATCCGTTCATGTTGCAATAAAAAATGAGTAAATCTAAAAAGTCCAGATCATCGGCTATGTGGGATAGAGACTACTAATATTTTTTATGATCTATGTCTGATGGAGGTTGAATTGGGAAATCAACCCACAACTTATTTTAATAAATAAGGTTGACAGAATCTCACGACTAAATTCAAGGAAATAATTGGAAGGTATTACGATCGGATGAAATTAAAAAATAAATGGGATCAATTAAAAAAAAGGGACTGGAAACTTTGGAAAGAGCTCAAAAGGGGATCAACTGGATTGGGATGGGATCTACTAAAGCGGACAATTGATGTACATGAGGAATGGTGGGCAGAAAAATTAGAGGTAATTACATCACTATTTCAACTTATTTTCAGAGACAATTATTTTCATTATTGATTACATTTTTCTTGTTGTTACAGACAGTGTCATCGGTAAAAAAATTCAAATTGATTGGCATTGAACCAGCTTTGGAGGATAAGTTGGATGGTATGTTTACTGGTGTTGTAGCAACAAAAGCTCATTTTTTCTCCCCAAATGAGCAGAGTCTTGCAAACTTTGCACAGGATATGGAGACCGAGCATATAGGTGATCCAGGAGAAGGTCCAAGCCAAATCCCCACAGATATCCATTCCACTGGTGGATCAAAGCGCCCCCGTCCTGCAAAAAATAAAAAAAGTTTTGCATTTGTGAGAGGTTCTATTGAGACATTGATTGAAACTTGCAAAAATAATTCCAAAACGACGAAGGACAGCACCATTCAGGAGTGTGTTAAGATCCTTAACACATATCCTGGTATTAAGGAAGACCAAACTATGTATGTTAAGTATGTCAAGTTGCTAGGGAACTCTACCCGCAGACAGTTCTTTTAGACTTTGGACTCAGAATGCCGTCTTCCCTATTTGCATTTTTTTATGAAAGATTGAATGCTATTAATGTAACTTCATTACTATTGCTGAGTTGCATTGACTATTTATTTGATGGACTCCTATCTATTTATGTCTTATGTGCTATTTGTGTGATGGACTCGTTGATGTATTGTAGTTTTTTCAATCATGAATATGTAGTCTATGTATCAGTGCTATTGTCTAATATTATTTATTATCTTGTTTAAAAATCTATCATTTTTTCAGATTTTATATTATGGATGAAACACAAATTAATCAAATCCGCATTGTTGCTCTCACCCTTACATTGCTATACCATTACTACCATGCATATGTTGATCGAAACCCATGCATGATTTCTACTAATATTAGAGAGATGGATCGGAGAGTTATTACGTGGTCACCCAACACGTTTTTCAAATATGTTTCGTATGACAAAAGTAATTTTTCTGGACCTGCTTAATAAACTTCGGACCCTTCACAGATTGCAAAGTTCATCAAGAACAACAACTAGAGAGATGTTGACAATAACACTTTACATTTTATCCCAGAATGAATTCATAAAATGAGCTATGAAACAGTTTCAACATTCATCAGAAACCATAAATAGATATTTCTCAGTTGGGTTGAATGCACTAGTGAGTCTGACCCGTAAAATAGTCAAACCAGAGAACCCAACATTCCAGTCTATCCCCACACATGTTGCAAATGACTCTCGATATATGTCGTTCTTTAAGGTGCTTCCCTAATTAAAATGTCAGTTACAACAATTTTACACATATGATTTTCTTATTGATAAATTCGTCCACTTTTTTGTATTTTTCTTTTTTTTGGGCTCTCATTATACTCCATATTAGTATGTGAAGTGCATTTTACTTTTGTATGTGTAAATTTGCTCGTTTGATATGATCAGATATATTTGAGTTATATAAATGTAACTCTACTTTTTTGTATTTTCTTGTCTTAACATTTGATCTTTAATTTTGTTGAGAAAATAACAAATTCTGCTACATAGATTATTCATTCAACTAAAAAAAATTACAAATAAGCTGTTTACAAAATGCATAAACTAAACAGCTAAACAACTTATTCAGAACAAGGGCAGAATGATCAGTTTTCTAGAATCAACTGTTTTTCAAACGCACAACCAAACAACCAAATAACTTATCCGGATCAGCTGCTTATCAGCAGATTATCAGGATCAACTGCTCATCAACAGAAGTTGGATAAGTTGCAGCTGCCTCAAACAAACCCTTAATATGACCAAACTATTTAAGAAGATTCTCTAATCTTGTCTGCAATTAGAGCCATTCTAACCCTTTCACTGATAGATTCGTTTCACATTTTGACTCTCAAGTGTCAAGTCGCTCATTACCTAAGCATTCCTATCTTGGCATCACTTAACTTTATTTTATGCTTCTCTTTTAAAGGCCAACGTTCTTCGCCATAAAACATTGCAGGTCTCACCACCATATTATAAAATTTTCTTTAAGTATAAGCGGTATTTTTTTATCACACAATAGACCTGATGCATTCCTCCACTTCAACCAACCAACCTAAATTCTACTAATAACATCTCCATTTATATCACCATCACTTTAAACAATATACCCGAGATACCTAAAACATTCATACTTTTTAATGATTTGATTGCCAATAGTTATAACTCTGCCACTAGAGCTACAACTACTAAACTTACATTTCATGTATTCAGTTTTAGATCCACTCAAACGAAAGCCTTTAGACTCCAATGTAGACCTACATAATTCAAGTTAGTCCTGAACTCTTTCATATCAATAAAATTATCGTGCTCTGTTCTTAGAACCTGCATGGTATTAGAGCATCGGGATCTTACCCGAGCCTCCGGAATCCATCTCCAGTCGCCGAAACCTTCCCCTGCTAGTCTATAGCCGCTAAACCTTCCCAAAATTAGCAGCCAGACTCTCTTCTTGCAGCCAGAGTCCCTACAACCAGATTTCTTCCCTGCAGTCCTTCCCAAGCCAGGGTCCCTACCTTGAGCTATCGGAACTCCATCCAAGAATCTCCAAACTTCTTTTCTACAGTTGAATCTTCATCCTGCATGATTGGGTCTCCCTCACGACGGCCGGAAATTCTTCCTTGCAGGCCTTATTTGTTGGTATCAGTGTAAGAATCAACTCCTTCCTTTTCTCAGCATCCAAATATCTCCTTTGGCTTTATCAGAGTCATGGCTGATTCCTCCACCACCGAGCTTCTAACACTGTTCTCGAGTCCACTGGATGATCGACATCAACCTCAATCCCTTCGCAAACCGAAGGACCTGAAAATCATATGAATTTCCTGATTACCACTATTAGACTCAGCGGTTTCAATTTCCTCGAATGATCTCAAGCTGTTTCGTTGGTCGTCAAAGGTCAGGATAAATTTGGCCACCTCACGAGGATGATTTGTGAACCTCCGAAGTCTGACCCAATATATGTTGTGTAGGAAGTGGAGAACTCTATGGTTATGTCATGACTAATTAATTCTATGGAGACCTCTATTGGCCGTTCTTATCTGTTTCTTTTGTCTACAAGTGCCCTCTCGATTGTTGTTTACGATATATACGCGAACGTACGTAATTTTTGCTAACTCTATGAAGTTTCTAATAAGATCCGTGAGGCTAAATAGGGATCGAAGATAGTGACCCAGTACTACAACAACTTGATTTCTTTATGTATGAAATGTGACATTTACTATCATTATACTTGGGAATCTCCCGCAAACCTTTCCCTCATTTAGAAAATTTTGGAAAAAGATCGTGTTCCAACTTCTGGCGGGCCTGAGCAAAGGCCTTTGATGAAGTCCGCGACCGTATACTTGGTAGTGACCCTCTTCCTTCAACTCGGGCAGTATTCACCGAGGTCCTTCGCGAATAATGCTGGAGACTTGTCATTCTCGGCAATTCGACTACCTCAAGCGAGCTGTTAGCCTTGTTCTGCAATAGTACTCCACACTCTACCACGCCGTTGCGAGCCAATCACTACACATGTGATTATTGCCACAAACCCTACAATACCGTGATAAGCGTTGGAAGCTCCACGGAAACCAATAAATAAGACTTTAACCAAATCTTTCACTGCTAAAGGTATCGTTGTGACCTTGGAATCCACAACAGTTCAGCCTGTCCTTATTGGATCATTCTCGACTCACATGACTCTATTAAGAATCAGATGGAACATTTGATTAAGCTACTTGTGCCTAGTTAGTTCTTCTCTGACCTGTCAACCTCTTATGTCTGTCAAGGTAACATCTCTATGACACTCGCAGATATTGCTTCTTCTAGTCCATGGATTCTTGTTCAGGTGTTGCGGACCACATGATCGGGTATTCTCACTTTTTCTCGACATATTCTTCTTGCTCCCGGCGAGGTACTATTAAAATTACAGACGATTCCTTTAATGCCTTTGCGGGCACAGGGTTGATTGTACCAACAATTGGGCTAACGTTTGTATCCGTGTTACACTTTTCTTTGCTTAAGTGTAACCTCTTGCCGCTCAGTAAGTTAACATGTGACTTTGATTGACTTGCTCATTTTTCTCTTGATGTTTGCGCCTTTCAAGATTGTCGTTCGGGGAGGATGATTGAAATTGCTAAACGGGTAGCCGGGCTATATTTTTTTTCAAGAAAATGACATTGATGACTTTGACACTAGACCTAGGCATTGGGCGGGCAGGGATTGGCGCGGGTCAGACTTATTTGAGCTTTGACCAATCAAAGTGGGCTTGAGACAGGCTTGAGACAGGCTTGAGCCCGGTTTCTATTTAGAATTTCATAGTCAAGCCCGCCCACTAAATGGGCCAAGTTAGCCTGCGAGCTTTCACTATAAAATAACAAAGTTTTGAGTGGTTTGCATGTAGATAACCAAAGTTTAGGCATAAGGCATTTGAATATATAAGAATATGATGGTATGCATGTAAATACACAAAGTTTGAGTAGTGTACATGTAAATAACTAAGAATCACGTTGCATGCATGTAAAAATTCAAAATAGACAGAGAGAGAGAGAAAGACGAGGTCCTACTTTGCCCGATTTGAGTGAAAAGAGCTTGTTGTTTGGTGAGAGAGGTTGCAAGAATATGTGAGAGAGAGGAGACGGGGAGGTCGTTCGTGGTTTGGAGAGAGAGGAGAAAAAGAGTTGGGAGCTTGATAAGTTCACGATTGGGAGAGTTAATGGTTTGGGAGCTTGGGTTGAAGTGGAGAGCTTTCTTAGGGAACAAAGCTGCTCTTGGGTCTCACGTCTAAGAGAATGGTGGAGAGAGGAGAATGCTCTCGGGTTGAGACTTAAAGAGTTTGTGGAGAGAGGGTTCTTGGGTTAGTTTACATTGAAAAAGATGAGAGGTGAGGCCGGTCGGGTTCTGCATAGGCGTGCTGGGTTTGGTTGCTTCGGGCTTCAACTAAGTCAATACGAGATTGGATCATGCCAGACTCACCAAATTTCTATTTTTTTTCAGCCAAGCACGCCCATGGCCCGTGGGCTTATGGCGAGCCTATCCAGTCACCCGTCCAATGCCCTATTCTAGCTGACACTTAATCTCGTAGTTTTTTTTTTCTTTCTACTATATGTCCAATTATGTCGTTGCATTATTGTTTGGGTCATCATAATTTTCACTATTTAAAACACTTATAGCCTTTGATGTTTATTGATAAAAATCTATTTTATTTTAGAAGTGAAATTTATTAATTAGCTAAACATGAACGTGTACTTATCCACCTCACCCTTGCACTCTTTTCTCTCATTTTTTGCTTATTTATAATAACTTATGGGGGCCCTCTTGAACTTCAAGCTATACCAATAAACATTGGTTCATTACTCAAATTGATGCCTAAGCTCGGATGACTTGGGTCTATAGATTAAAAGACAAATTTGAAGCTTGCAGTCACTTTTAAAAATTTTTATTTCTTCATTTTGACCCACTTCAAAACCACCATTCAAATCAGTCAGGCCGAAAATGCCCGCAAGTACTTTAACTCTATAGGGCATCCTTTATCATGGCTCTTGTACGGATACCCCTCAACAAGATGGGGTAGCGGAGCGAAAAAATAGACACATTCTCGAAGTTGCTCGTTCCATTATGTTTTAAACTAATGTTCCTAAACATTTTTTGAATAATGTCGTCCTTACCGCTGCTACCTCATTAATGGAGTTTTTGCAAAAATTCACATCTTTCGCACATCATTATCCATTTTAATTTTTTGTTTTCCTACCAATGAGTTCTTCACATTAGATCCCAAAATATTTGAGTGCATGACCTTTGTTTGAAACAGTATCCCGACTCATAATAAACTTGATCATCGCTCGATTAAATGTGTCTTCCTTGGCCATTCCGCCACTAAAAAAGATTATTTGTATTTTGATCATACCATAAATAAAATCTATGTTAGTGCCATCGTCTCCTTTTTTGAAAATATCCCCTTATTCTCTAAAGCTACCTCAATTGAGGGAGAGCTTGATTTTCTAGACATTGCTCATTTTCCTACACCGTTGGACATTCTACATAGTCCTATGTCCACCGTTTCTAATGACCTTTAGCTATGCAGAGGCGTCAAGAATATTCACCAGTTTATGGAGTTGACTATGAAGAGACATTTGCTCCGGTAGCTAAATATCATTCGGTTCTTGTTTTCCCTAGGCGTGAATCCGGATTGACTCTTACTTCAGTTGGACGTTAATAATGCTTTTCTTAATGACAATCTTGCTGAGGATATGTGTATGTCTCTCACCAGGTTTTGACTGTAATTCTTTCCGTGGACAAGTGTGTCGATTGTGGAAGTCTATTTATGGGTTGATGCAATCCTTACGGGTCTGGTTTGGCAAGCTTACGCAACTTGTAGCGAGCCATGGTTTCTCTCATGTCCAATCTGATCACACACTATTTTTTTGTCGTTCATCTGGTGACCGCATTGCCATTCTAATTATCTATGTCGATGACATTGTGCTTACAGGCAACGATCTACCGGCTTTGGAGTCTCTCAAAGTTATCCTTGTCATGTCTTTTCAGATGAAAGACTTGGGTTCTCTCCGGTATGTCTTAGGCATGAAAGTAGCTCGGTTCTCTCGGGTCATTAGCCTTTCCCAAAACAAATATGTGATAGATTTACTGACTGAAACTATTCTACTTCTTTGCAAATCAGTAGCTGTCTCGATGTAACTCAATGCGAAATTGGTGGAAGTTCTCAGCTTCATTCAGGTGAACGAAACACGCTTCGAACACCTCATAGGTAAAGCTCATTTATCTCACTCATATGTGCTTGAACATTTGTCACGCAGTTGGTATTATAAATCAGTTTATGCATGACCTTTATGAACATTATCTCACAGCTGTCCATTGGATCTTCCACTACTTAAAAGGCACACAAGACTCAGGTTTGTTATTCTCTTGTCACATCTTTTCTTCTGTTGCAGTTTATACCGAAGTTGATTGGGTCGGGTCTTTCTATGATCGATGATTTTCCTCGAGTTATTGCTACTTCGTGTGGGGAAACCTCGTTACTTGGAAAAAAAAAACAGTTTGTGGTTGTCTGTAGTAGTGTTGAAGCTGAGTTTCGCTCCATGTTCTTATGGGTGTGTGAAGCTCTATGATTGCGCAACATGCTCTGCAAGTTACGTATGTCGATTACCGTTCTTCTGCAGCTGTTATGTGACAATAAAGCTCCCATTAGCATTCCTCATAATCTGGTCTAATATGATTGTACCGAGCATGTGGAGATTGACCACCACTTTTTCAAGAAAAAACTCGACTCTGGGGAGATTTATGTTCCATTTGTCCCCTCCTCCAACCAACTTGCCGATATTCATACAAAGAATTTTTCTCGGCTATTGTTAGACGATTTCAAATTCTAAGTTGAATATAATTAACATCTATGCTTCAACTTGAGGGAGAGTATTACAAGTTATTAGTGTTAATTTATTTCAATTTTGGTTATTTCCTATTTTATATATTTTCTATTTTATGTCTTTCCTTTTATTTCTATGTGAACTTTAGGAATTGATTAATTGTAATCTTGGAGATATGGGTGTCGTCTTTCTTATTTTAGAATTCATGTAACTTGTAGTTACACCATTTTTCAGATCAATAAAATTATCTTGATGTATTCTCAAAACCTACAACTCTATTTGCTATTTTTTTTGCTTGATTAGTTATTTTACTTTATTTAGCTGAGTGCACAGTAGAAATCTATTTTCTGAAATATTTTTATACATGCAGGATTTTCCTTAAATTTGTTTTATATTGCTGTTAAGAGTATTTATATAATTTCACATATTTTATCGTTGATTTGCCGTTGAACAGGTAGTAACTTAGCGGGTTGACGGCACTTGTGATGATTAGAAAATTTTTTCTTTCTTTTCCAATCAGTTTTTTTTGCTTCTGATCGTTGAATAAATTTGAGATAATTTTTTTTTCAAATTAATGACTTTTACAATTTATTGTTTTGCTTTCATTAATTAGATTCTACCTTCCTTCTTTTGTTCTTTTCTGCAGTATCAACCCAATGATCCTGTCACACTCTGGGTAAACAAGGTTGGCCCGTATAATAACCCTCAAGAAACATACAACTATTATAGCCTTCCATTTTGCCAGCCTGGAGAGAAACCTTCACATAAGTGGGGTGGTCTTGGCGAGGTTTTGGGTGGAAATGAGCTTATTGACAGCCAGATTGAGTTAAAATACCAGAGTAATGACGTTTTTCCTTTCGCATACGTTTTTGTCATCAATTTTACATATTTGCCAATCTTTGTGGTTGCTATGAATTAATTTTTAATCATACTATAGGGTCGATTATTATGCATCATCATCGTTGGTCCTTATCCCAACTATTTGGTTATTGATTTTCATGTATAGGCAGATCAAAATAATTCTGACTTGTCTTTTCAGAAAACGTAGAAAAAAGTTTTATCTGTTCTATTGAACTTGATGATGCCAAGGTGAAGCAATTTTCTGATGCAATAGATGCTTCATACTGGTTTGAATTTTTCATAGGTATGCTGTCAGTTATGTTCTTATTCATTTGTTTGCATATTGATTATTGTTCACGAATTAATAACACTTTACATTGCTCCTCTTTCTGTGGCATGGTGACTCAGATGATTTACCACTGTGGGGTATGTATTATAATAGTCATTTTTTTACTTAAATTATAATTTCAATTCATTCTCATTCCAATTAATTGCGTGATATAATCAGCCTTTGTTGGAGAGACTGGCAAAACGGATGAGAGCAAACATTATCTCTTCACTCATAAAAATATCATTGTGAGATACAATAAAGACCAGGCACGGATTTTCTGTACTTGGTTGTTTTACCTTTATGTTTCACATTTCTTTTTTGGAAATTTACATACAGACCTCACAACTCTTATGTCTTTACATATCTAACACCCAAAGTTTGATATTTACACTTATAACACTTTTGTGTCATAAACTTATGCATGAAAAGGTGTATTTCTCTTTTGAAAAAGATAGTGATAGTGGTGCTTTTTATGTGATGTTAAAGATTTAAGTGATATGTTTAGGTGTTAGATATGTAAATACATAAGAATTGTGTGGTATATATGTAAATGCCCCTTGATTTTCTTATGGATGATTACCGCCTAAGACGGGATCCATTAGTCCAACTTTTGAAGTCGTAATGAAGCTTTCCTATAACAATATCCTATTCTCTTTCAGATTATTCATGTCAATATCACCCAAGAAAACCCTAAGTTGTTGGAATCTGGAAAGAAATTAGACATGACATTTTCAGTCACTTGGACAACAACAAATATAACATTTGCTCGTCGTTTTGATGTGTACTTGGACTATCCTTTCTTTGAGCACCAGGTAAGTGCAACTAAGTTGTATTTTCTTCTATTTGTTGTTTTTTGAATTTTTTGTTCCTCGTTTCTGGGCAAATTAATGCCATATTTCTTCAACTATTTGTCTAGAGTTTTCTGATGGAGATCCAAGGTGAGATGTACAAAATCATGCATATTAGATCAAATTTACAATTCATAAATTATTGACTAAGGAAAATTTTCTTCTCTTTAGATAAAATTTGAATACAAGTGCAATTTTTCTCAAACAATAACTAAAAAATTGCTCAAATAGAAATTATACAAAAGAATCTATACCAGTTAAAGCCTCATGGACGGCTAAATTCACATTATAATAAAAATACTGATTGTAATTGATTGTCCTAATCTAATAACAGACACAGACCAATCACCAATTATCTGGATGAAAATTAACAAGTAGTACCGAATAGATGATTTGGGTGTCTCATGAGATTAATTGAAGAAGGCTTCTAATTGGCATTTAGAAGTTTGATTGAAATAAAAATTTCAAGAACTCACATCTAATTGGCATTTAGAAGTTTGAATGGAATATAAAACTTTCTTATGCTATAGACTAATTTTTGTGTGCCGGGACATCCTGTTTGTAATGACAACAAAAATCCAAAACTGGCAGCCTCACAAAAAACTAATGGAATTATCTAAAACAGCAAAAATCGCAAGTCTCAGCTTCCAACTATACTACCAATCGATAGTCTAATGGATGTCATAAGTTCATGAACAACAGAAACCACGCAATACTGCCAATATTGAATCTAGCAAGGTTGTCAATGCACGTTTGTCTTTGCACTTAAAGTTCAGCCCAGCAGGAAATGAATCTGCCAATATTGATCCACCAAAGAATTTTTCTATTTATAGTTAATTTAAGGCGAAAACATCAAAGCCCAGAGAACAAATAACCAAGGGCTGAAATAACTTGAATTAATGGATGCAACCAAAAAAAACCTGATTAAATCAGTTGAAAATTTTAGAAAATGCAACCTGTTTTTATATGGATCTTCTTCATCGACATGTTCCCAAAAATACATAAAAAAAATATACGTTATAGAACTATCAAAGTACATAAATTAAAATAAAATCAAATTTCGAATGTTTATTTGCATGTTTCAATACAGCATTATTAATTTCTAACGAACATAAACTTTGACATTTGCATCAAGTTTGCCCTACTTGAAAAAATTAAGCTGACAAATTACTGCATAAATGCTATGCTTCCTATGAGACAATTGATGNATATAAGTTATAGAACTATCAAAGTACATAAATTAAAATAAAATCAAACTTCGAATGTTTATTTGCATGTTTCAATACAACATTATTAATTTCTAACGAACATAAACTTTGACATTTGCATCAAATTTGCCCTACTTGAAAAAATTAAGCTGACAAATTACTGCATAAATGCTATGCTTCCTATGAGACAATTGATGAATATTCACAGGCTGGCATGTTACATCAATATATGATATCTTTGATATCCGCCATCAATAATGACCACAATTTCAACATTTAAGATAGGTTTTGGAAGAAGATGTGTAGAAATTTCTGGGAAAATGTTGAATATAAGATTCATGAGGAGATGGAGAGAGAATAATTCAAGGCATATGTTGCAGTCTCATGAAATAAAACTAACTCAGATATGTTGAAAATTGAATAATAGTAGAACTTCATGAAAATTTCACTCTATGAACATTTATCTAAATTATTTCATGGTTTTATATGCCCTTGCTTTCTAGCATTTGATTTCTTACATTTGATTTCTTAGAGATTTTTGCTGGAATGCTTTTAAGATTCAAACATATCATTATTATATCAACCTGACTAAATTCCATATATTTAGTGTTCATATCAACAACGATTTTTTAAATGCCATAATTAATGTTCATTGTTTTTTATTATCTTCATGTGAAATAGGGCTGAATAAGTTAAGATTATGTTATACCATGAGATTCTTGTCTTGAATCTTAGAGTTAGGATTTGGGAGAGATTGTCTTCCTCTCGAATTGTAGGTGTTAGGGTTTGGGTTTGGGAGAGATTTCCTATCTCTCTAATTGTAGGTGTTTATTCTTTATGTATTTATGTTGAATTGTTGTGTGCTAGTGGAGTAAAATATATATTTTTGCCCTAATTTATAAGAAAGTTTATCTGATTCCTATCAAATTGATATCAGAGTTTTCGATCTTTGGAAGCAATCTCGGTGGTGTACTGGGGTCTAAGTCGCGCCTTTGTGAAGAACCTACACAATATAGTCCCCGCTCGATTTGACCTTGCGGAGCAAACGACATGATCACTCGATTCCACCTGATGGGGGGATTCGCGGCGTATAGTGGTTGAGCCGTGCGATACAGTCATGATTTGAGCCACCGGGAAGCCAACGAGCGTACAAAGCCCTGCCTTCATGATCAAAAATCTTTTTGAGAGAAATGGTGGCCAAAAGTTAGGTGATTTTGAGAAGAAATTAGGGGGCAGAGGTGAGCCAAATTAGATTGAGAATGGAGTGATTCTCGTCCATGAAGGGGAGATTCACAATACTGGAAGAAATGCTTAAGAAGATCACGAAATTTCACACAAATATGTTGCCGCTTGTGAAGTTAGATCGAGTGACAGCTTAGGAGCAGACTCAAGCAACAATATTTGGAAGGAATAACACGACATATGGACGACTGTTACGAGTGTTAGCAGGAGGAAGGGGATGACGTGCGATTTGGAATTGGAGAAAATAAATTGAAGGAATTCTACTTGGATCAGAGAATAACAGTATGTGGGAAACCGACCGAGGGCTGCATCCAACCGCGCCAGTGTCTTTTCACTGCTGCAACCTTTCGAGCAAAAGACGATTCAGGAACCTTGGAGACTGGCGGACTGAGTATGGGGCGAGCCAGACTTATGGAAGAAGGAAAATCATTGCGGGTCGCAAAAGGGAGCTTCATGGGTGAAATGAACTTTGGTTTAGGAAATTGGGGAGGAGGCTTACGCATAAGAAAGTTTAAGATGTTGATCTTTGAAGGAGAGAATGCTTATAGTTGAGTTTATCGCGTGGAAATATACTTTCCTGTTAATGAGTTAACGAAGGAAGAAAAATTGATGGCGACGGTCCTATGTTTGGAAGGGAAGACTCTAGCATTGTTTCAATGGAGATAATTACGGCCAACCAAAACATGGGAAGAATTAAATGATTGTTCCTTCGGGCATTTCTGAACTATACGAGAAGGGAATTTACATGAACATTTTTTTGCATTGATCTATGAAGGAGCCATCATGGATTATAGGGATAAATTTGAGATGCTATCCGACGGTTTGAGAAGTATCGAAAGAACTGTTGGAAGAAAGCTTCACAAAAAAGTTGAAGCCAGAGATTTGAGCAGCACTTTGGTTGTTGTGATTGAGAGGATTGGTGGAAACGATGGAATTACTGTAGTTGGTTGAACATAATGGTTCATTGGAATGGGCAAATAGGAGCACCATAGGTAGGCATCATACCAAACTATTACAACCATGACATTACCAAAAGCTTAAACGATCAAAGTCCACTTGGAGGCTCCACGAGACATGAATAATGGGCTACGATAGAGGATGATCGTTCAAACACTTTATAGAGATAGAGATTTAGGAAAAACAAGCCAAGTGATTATGTTTTCGGCAATGATAAATTTACCCCCAAGTCACCATTGCAAGGATAAAAAATTACAAGTTGTCAAGTGTGTGACGAAGAGTTAGGAAATGCAGAAACAAAGAAAGTTATGATATAGGAGGAGGAACACTCTCATTTAGATGTAGTAGAAGTTGCATTAAACTTAGTGGTGAGATTAACATCGAACCACATTATGAATCTTCGGGGACAGATCTCAGAGCAGAATATAGTTGTGTTGGTAAATAGTGGGGTCATTCACAACTTCATCTCCATTTAAGTAGTGAAGCAATTGAGGCTTGAGATGGTTGACATAGAAAGTTTTAGAGTCATGATGGGAACGAGAGGGGTGGAGAAGAGCATGCGGCTTTGTAAAGGGCTGATTTGGACACTGCATAGTATTCAGGTGATAGGAGAAATTTCTTCCTTTGGATTTAGGGAGCAGTGATGTGATATTGGGTATGAAATGGTTGCAATTCTTAGGGAAGACTAAGATGAATTAGAAACTCTTGACCATAGAGTTTTAGGAGGGAGATGAGATGGTGGTGCTTCACGGCGACCCGAGTTTATGCAAGACATTGGCTTCAGCGGATCAATCGAACGTGGCGGTTATGTTGGAGTGGACACTACCTAAGACTCGGAAAAGGTTGAGAAAGATTCAGGACTCACAAGATACAACCCGAAGTTCGTGAAGTGTTGTAATTCAATTGTGTGGTTGTTGATGGAGAAACTAAAGAAGGATAAGTTTCAATGGAAGAAAATGAAAATCCAAATTTTTTAGAAGTTAGGTCATGATGAATGTACTAGTGTTGGCTTTACCTGCTTTCAACCAACCTTTCATTGTGGAGACGGTTGTTTCAGGCTATTGATTAGGTACAATCCTCATGCAGTGTCGACGACTCGTCATTTATTTCAATCAAGTGTTGATGGTGAGTGTCAGACTTAAGTTAGTTTATGAGTGAGAGTCACATGACTTTACCCTGTTGTAGTTTTTTTTTTTTCATCATGAGGACAATGTGTCTTTTTTGGGAAGGGAGTAATATTCTATTGAAAATTTAGTAGCAATTTAATGTTTAGTTATTTATTATTGTTTGGTATAAATAGGGCTTAATAGGTTAAGATTATGTTATGCCATGAGATTGTTGTCTTGAATCTTAGGGTTAGACTTTGGTAGAGATCGCCTACCTCTCAAATTGTAGGTGTCAGGTTTAGGGTTTGGCAAAAGTCACCTATATCTCAAATTGCAGGTGTTTATCCTTTATGTATTCAGGTTGAGTTGTTTTGTGCTAGTGAAGTAAAATATGTTGTTTGCCCTAATTTAAGTGAAATTTCATCTGGTTCCTCTCAGAGTCATATATAAAAGGAACTCAAGGTTTTTGCGTCATTGTTAATATGCACTGCTTTTTTTATTATACGTTAATTGAGTCTGAAATTTAGCTGCACTTCTAATTGATATTTTGAATAAATTTGATGCATGATTATTAGAATCTTGGGTTTCCTAGTACTTAGAATAATGTGCACAAAATTACACGAACAATGAATTAATTTTTAGTTCCCAAACTTTTAATTAGGCAGCATTTTTTCTTGTTTGATGAAATTCAGAGACCATTTAAAATTTATCCCGAGTGTTATTTTAAAAATCACCCAATTAGAAATTGTACAAGTTTTAGACCAATAAAAGCATACAATGATGATATTTTAAAAATCACCCAATTAGAAATTGTACAAGTTTGAGACCTGTACAAGTTTGAGACCAATAAAAGCATACAATGATAGAGTATCGCTGCGCGGTAAAAAGTTTGAACTTGTAAGATATTTGACCAAATCAATTACACGCAAAAACCAATCATACATCCTGGAAATGAAAAATAAAAAAGAAAAGAAGTCACTGAATAGATGATACAATTCTTGTACCGGCACAAGGAAGGCTTTTAAAAGTAGTTGTCAATCCTTACTTGCACTTCACTTGAAGAATCCAATTCAACGAACATGCCAAATTTTGAGAGACTCTAGTTTCATGAAGCAATAGATTGATTTTTTACATGCTTTAGAATTCCTATTTATAATCACAAAAACACCCAAAAATCAGTAATTCAGTTGCCTTAAAAAAATAATCTGAAGATCAGCTAGGTGCCAATAATTAGAAGTTTTTGGTTTTGGTACAAGTAGGTGAACAGTAGATAATGCAAATCAGTCTTCTCTGATTTTAGTTCAATGCTAGAATCATGATCCAGCTGGGAAGACAAGTCACATTTTTTCAGCCTTTTCACAAAGAATGCTTCTATTTAAAGGCATAAATACTACTGACTATAGGCTAAAAGCCTGAAACAACTTGAAACCGGTGGCTGCAAACAGTGACGAACACAACCAAATAAGCTCAGAGATTTAGATAATTCCTTATCCATAGGGATTATCAACATAGCCATGTTTACATAAATACCTTAAAATAAAAAAATTCTGAAAACAAAGAACTGCTGAAGTAACATCAAATGAAAAAAAAAAAAAATCTAACTCAATGTGTCAATTTGCTAGATACTTCATATTGATTTATATGGCTCCGCTCCCTTATCATTGTACCTTGTGGATATTTTTTTAAACAATTGAAAATTTCGAGTACTATTTTTCGATTTTACTGTCCCGGAACCATAGTGTAAATTGTACTATTTAGCCCTGCTATTTTCTTTATGGATGTTTCTTAATCTTATTTTTATGAACCAATAACATATGTTATGTTTGCATCAAATCTGCTGATGAATTTTCTCTTTTGCAGATCCACTGGTTCTCCATCTTCAATTCATTTATGATGGTTATTTTCCTCACTGGCTTGGTTTCTATGATACTTATGAGGACACTTAGAAATGATTACGCAAAATATGCTCGTGAAGATGACGATCTGGAGACTCTGGTAATTATACACAACATTTTAACATTGGAAGATTTACATACATGCTGCTCAATTATTATGTATTTACATAACCTATGCTTCGATTTTTACATATATGAAACCTTCCTTATGCATGAAAAGGTGTATTTCACTTTTGAGAAGTTAAAATGGTGGTATATTTATGAGTTATTAATTTAAAAATTAAAATTTAGGTGTTAGATATGTAAATATATAAGAATTTGGTGGTATGTATGTAAATGCCCCTTTAACATTTTAATTTGCTCAAGAAAATGCTTTTATAAAAATTATGAGTGTTTTAACTTTTATACCTCTTATCTACATTGCTTTGAATTTAGGGATAATTACATGTAGGCCTCCCGAAACATTGATATTTATAAATTAACCAACGTGATTTTTTTTCACTATCGAACAGATGTATTTACGCGTGCCACAATCAAACTACTGAGAATTTGATAAAATTGAAAATTATGGGTTGGGATTTTTTCATGAATTTTGATATTTGAGTGAGAATTTGAAAAATGGATGAAAGAGATTGGTTGATTTGTAAATAGCAAGTTTCGGGTGATCTGTATGTAATTTCTCATGAATTTATTGTTGATATGCAATCAGAAGGCAGTATATGTTTCTTACTCATGCGCCGCTAAATTGATTAGGAGAGAGATGTGAGTGAAGAGTCTGGTTGGAAGCTTGTTCATGGAGATGTATTCCGGCCTCCTCGCAATTTGGTTCTTCTTTCAGCTCTTGTTGGTACGGGTGCTCANCCTAACTGTCTGTTTTGATGGGACATGTGGACCCAAAAACAGTTCATCATCTCCAGATTGCTATACATGGTTTCTTATTTAGTGGAAATTATCATGTTGATTATTATTATTATTTTTTCACATTTTAAATACAATTATAAACAATATTTGTGAACAGGCTATCGATTTGGTATATTGAATGTTTGAATGTACTTTCAAGCAATTTCGTCTTTCTCCTATAACAACGACAACAACAACAACAACAAAGCCTTAATCCCAATGCGTGGGGGTCAGCTACATGGGGTCGGCTACATGAATCCTTTTTCTCCATTGCTTCTACTCAAAGAAGCCAACTTACAAAAAGAATGATATTTTCCCACAAAAACTGTTTCATAATTTAATAAAATTTTAAATTAAAAATAGTATAGATCATTGTTAATACAGCCTTTCAACTCACTTCCTTTTTTATTGAAGATTTTTAACTGTGATGGTATTTGTATTTAAGATTATAACTTCATCACAACACAGGTTTAATAAAGCCATAATATGCTTATGGCTGTCAGCATGAGATATGTAAATATGAGTGGTACGCATGGGTGAATGATAAAGTGGCTCAAATATTCATTAAAGGCAGTGATCCAATTTTTTCTAAGAAATATCAGGTGTTGAAGGGCAAATTTGAATTATGTGAGATTTGATTCCAATGCCTTGATGATAACCACATCAGTCATGCTAACTGATTCAATGTCAATCCATATCATCATTGTAATACATATTGGTGCATGCCATTTTAGTTTGTTGTTTGAGTTATGATACATAGATATGGATAAGGGGCAAGAACATGGGATATTATGTCTATTATTGAAAAAATAAAACAAACACTTGATATGGGAAAAAAATTTTGTTCGGACTGCGGATGTAGCTCTACATGTGGACTCCAATAACATGTTGTCATGTGTGCTACATCGTGAGATTATTTTAGGATTATTGAGGCGGAATCGCGAAGGTTATTTCTGGTTACTGAAGAGAAATTTATATATTCCACTTCAATAATTCTGAAATAACGTAAAAGTAATTCCGAAACTCCGCAGTATTATTTTGAGGTTATTAAAGTAGAATCGTGGATGTTATTTCGGGGTTATTTCGGAATTATTGAAGTGAAATATATGAGTTTTTCTTCAAAACCTTGAAATAAACAAGAAATAAAACCGAAATAACATATACAGTGTTATTTCGGGGTTATTGAAGTATAACCATGGAGGTTATTTCGTGGTTATTGTAGAGTTCGTGGTTCCACTTTAATAGTTTTTTAGGTGGGTCTGATATAACACTCATGATAGTATGTTACTAGGAGTCTGCACGTAAAGCTATGTCCGGAGTCCGGATAGAAAATTTTCCCTTGATATGGCGTATATGTCAGACACATGTTCAAAATTTTGTTTTATTTTCTCTTAAATTGGATATGTGAGGTGTCTGGCATATGTCACACTAGTGTTTATGTTTGACAAATGTTGGACACTACACAACGATTCATGATAAAATTTTTGTTAAGAGCAAATTTGTCAACCAAGAAGTTCTAAATTAAAATCTCGCATATATAATCTACAGGTATATTTTAGATTAAATTTCCTCAAATTTTTAATACACACACCTATTTTAGCCCATTGTAGGGGTGTGTCAGTGAAGAAAAATTTGCGTACGTAAGACGGACGCAGCGCTGCGTACGTCAAAAGGTTATACAGAGGGTATTTGGGGTTATATTTGCATTATATCTCCGATATTTGGGGGTTATATCTGCGTTATATCTTCTGTAACTTCCCTATAACCTACCTATAACCTACCTGTAACCTACAATAAGATGAAAACAAAAGCACATAACTTATTTGTAGGTTGCAAGTAAGTTACATGTAAGTTATAAGGAAGTTACAAGGGATAACGTGGATATAACCCTCAATACCCTCTGAATAACATCTCTAACGTACGCAGCGCTGCATACGTCTTATGTACGCAAATTTTTTCTCGTGTAAGTGACCCAAGTTGACTAGGAAGCCGTCGATAAGTGGCTAATGAGCTGAACTCGATAAGCTTACTAGTCATACTTAAGCCAACCCCGACTCGACTCGTTAACTTGTGAGCTAGCTAGTTATATATATATATNAATGCCATATTTCTTCAACTATTTGTCTAGAGTTTTCTGATGGAGATCCAAGGTGAGATGTACAAAATCATGCATATTAGATCAAATTTACAATTCATAAATTATTGACTTAAGGAAAATTTTCTTCTCTTTAGATAAAATTTGAATACAAGTGCAATTTTTCTCAAACAATAACTAAAAAATTGCTCAAATAGAAATTATACAAAAGAATCTATACCAGTTAAAGCCTCATGGACGGCTAAATTCACATTATAATAAAAATACTGATTGTAATTGATTGTCCTAATCTAATAACAGACACAGACCAATCACCAATTATCTGGATGAAAATTAACAAGAAGTACCGAATAGATGATTCGGGTGTCTCATGAGATTAATTGAAGAAGGCTTCTAATTGGCATTTAGAAGTTTGATTGAAATAAAAATTTCAAGAACTCACATCTAATTGGCATTTAGAAGTTTGAATGGAATATAAAACTTTCTTATGCTATAGACTAATTTTTGTGTGCCGGGACATCCTGTTTGTAATGACAACAAAAATCCAAAACTGGCAGCCTCACAAAAAACTAATGGAATTATCTAAAACAGCAAAAATCGCAAGTCTCAGCTTCCAACTATACTACCAATCGATAGTCTAATGGATGTCACAAGTTCGTGAACAACAGCAACCACGCAATACTGCCAATATTGAATCTAGCAAGGTTGTCAATGCACGTTTGTCTTTGCACTTAAAGTTCAGCCCAGCAGGAAATGAATCTGCCAATATTGATCCACCAAAGAATTCTTCTATTTATAGCTAATTTAAGGCAGAAACATCAAAGCCCAGAGAACAAATAACCAAGGGCTGAAATAACTTGAATTAATGGATGCAACCAAAAAAAACCTGATTAAATCAGTTGAAAATTTTAGAAAATGCAACCTGTTTTTATATGGATCTTCTTCATCGACATGTTCCCAAAAATACATAAAAAAAATATACGTTATAGAACTATCAAAGTACATAAATTAAAATAAAATCAAATTTCGAATGTTTATTTGCATGTTTCAATACAGCATTATTAATTTCTAACGAACATAAACTTTGACATTTGCATCAAGTTTGCCCTACTTGAAAAAATTAAGCTGACAAATTACTGCATAAATGCTATGCTTCCTATGAGACAATTGATGAATATTCACAGGCTGGCATGTTACATCAATATATGATATCTTTGATATCCGCCATCAATAATGACCACAATCTCAACATTTAAGATAGGTTTTGGAAGAAGATGTGTAGAAATTTCTGGGAAAATGTTGAATATAAGATTCATGGAGAGAGAATAATTCAAGGCATATGTTGCAGTCTCATGAAATAAAACTAACTCAGATATGTTGAAAATTG
This sequence comes from Phalaenopsis hybrid cultivar, assembly GCA_002079205.1. Lineage (NCBI taxonomy): Eukaryota > Viridiplantae > Streptophyta > Magnoliopsida > Asparagales > Orchidaceae > Phalaenopsis > Phalaenopsis hybrid cultivar. Next base: position 21,888 of record JXCR01144413.1, read on the forward strand.
AATAATAGTAGAACTTCATGAAAATTTCACTCTATGAACATTTATCTAAATTATTTCATGGTTTTATATGCCCTTGCTTTCTAGCATTTGATTTCTTACATTTGATTTCTTAGAGATTTTTGCTGGAATGCTTTTAAGATTCAAACATATCATTATTATATCAACCTGACTAAATTCCATATATTTAGTGTTCATATCAACAACGATTTTTTAAATGCCATAATTAATGTTCATTGTTTTTTATTATCTTCATGTGAAATAGGGCTGAATAAGTTAAGATTATGTTATACCATGAGATTCTTGTCTTGAATCTTAGAGTTAGGATTTGGGAGAGATTGTCTTCCTCTCGAATTGTAGGTGTTAGGGTTTGGGTTTGGGAGAGATTTCCTATCTCTCTAATTGTAGGTGTTTATTCTTTATGTATTTATGTTGAATTGTTGTGTGCTAGTGGAGTAAAATATATATTTTTGCCCTAATTTATAAGAAAGTTTATCTGATTCCTATCAAATTGATATCAGAGTTTTCGATCTTTGGAAGCAATCTCGGTGGTGTACTGGGGTCTAAGTCGCGCCTTTGTGAAGAACCTACACAATATAGTCCCCGCTCGATTTGACCTTGCGGAGCAAACGACATGATCACTCGATTCCACCTGATGGGGGGATTCGCGGCGTATAGTGGTTGAGCCGTGCGATACAGTCATGATTTGAGCCACCGGGAAGCCAACGAGCGTACAAAGCCCTGCCTTCATGATCAAAAATCTTTTTGAGAGAAATGGTGGCCAAAAGTTAGGTGATTTTGAGAAGAAATTAGGGGGCAGAGGTGAGCCAAATTAGATTGAGAATGGAGTGATTCTCGTCCATGAAGGGGAGATTCACAATACTGGAAGAAATGCTTAAGAAGATCACGAAATTTCACACAAATATGTTGCCGCTTGTGAAGTTAGATCGAGTGACAGCTTAGGAGCAGACTCAAGCAACAATATTTGGAAGGAATAACACGACATATGGACGACTGTTACGAGTGTTAGCAGGAGGAAGGGGATGACGTGCGATTTGGAATTGGAGAAAATAAATTGAAGGAATTCTACTTGGATCAGAGAATAACAGTATGTGGGAAACCGACCGAGGGCTGCATCCAACCGCGCCAGTGTCTTTTCACTGCTGCAACCTTTCGAGCAAAAGACGATTCAGGAACCTTGGAGACTGGCGGACTGAGTATGGGGCGAGCCAGACTTATGGAAGAAGGAAAATCATTGCGGGTCGCAAAAGGGAGCTTCATGGGTGAAATGAACTTTGGTTTAGGAAATTGGGGAGGAGGCTTACGCATAAGAAAGTTTAAGATGTTGATCTTTGAAGGAGAGAATGCTTATAGTTGAGTTTATCGCGTGGAAATATACTTTCCTGTTAATGAGTTAACGAAGGAAGAAAAATTGATGGCGACGGTCCTATGTTTGGAAGGGAAGACTCTAGCATTGTTTCAATGGAGATAATTACGGCCAACCAAAACATGGGAAGAATTAAATGATTGTTCCTTCGGGCATTTCTGAACTATACGAGAAGGGAATTTACATGAACATTTTTTTGCATTGATCTATGAAGGAGCCATCATGGATTATAGGGATAAATTTGAGATGCTATCCGACGGTTTGAGAAGTATCGAAAGAACTGTTGGAAGAAAGCTTCACAAAAAAGTTGAAGCCAGAGATTTGAGCAGCACTTTGGTTGTTGTGATTGAGAGGATTGGTGGAAACGATGGAATTACTGTAGTTGGTTGAACATAATGGTTCATTGGAATGGGCAAATAGGAGCACCATAGGTAGGCATCATACCAAACTATTACAACCATGACATTACCAAAAGCTTAAACGATCAAAGTCCACTTGGAGGCTCCACGAGACATGAATAATGGGCTACGATAGAGGATGATCGTTCAAACACTTTATAGAGATAGAGATTTAGGAAAAACAAGCCAAGTGATTATGTTTTCGGCAATGATAAATTTACCCCCAAGTCACCATTGCAAGGATAAAAAATTACAAGTTGTCAAGTGTGTGACGAAGAGTTAGGAAATGCAGAAACAAAGAAAGTTATGATATAGGAGGAGGAACACTCTCATTTAGATGTAGTAGAAGTTGCATTAAACTTAGTGGTGAGATTAACATCGAACCACATTATGAATCTTCGGGGACAGATCTCAGAGCAGAATATAGTTGTGTTGGTAAATAGTGGGGTCATTCACAACTTCATCTCCATTTAAGTAGTGAAGCAATTGAGGCTTGAGATGGTTGACATAGAAAGTTTTAGAGTCATGATGGGAACGAGAGGGGTGGAGAAGAGCATGCGGCTTTGTAAAGGGCTGATTTGGACACTGCATAGTATTCAGGTGATAGGAGAAATTTCTTCCTTTGGATTTAGGGAGCAGTGATGTGATATTGGGTATGAAATGGTTGCAATTCTTAGGGAAGACTAAGATGAATTAGAAACTCTTGACCATAGAGTTTTAGGAGGGAGATGAGATGGTGGTGCTTCACGGCGACCCGAGTTTATGCAAGACATTGGCTTCAGCGGATCAATCGAACGTGGCGGTTATGTTGGAGTGGACACTACCTAAGACTCGGAAAAGGTTGAGAAAGATTCAGGACTCACAAGATACAACCCGAAGTTCGTGAAGTGTTGTAATTCAATTGTGTGGTTGTTGATGGAGAAACAAAAGAAGGATAAGTTTCAATGGAAGAAAATGAAAATCCAAATTTTTTAGAAGTTAAAGAAGGCCATGATGAGTGTACGGCTTTACCTGCTTTCAACCAACCTTTCATTGTGGAGACGGTTGTTTCTAGCTATTGATTAGGTACAATCCTCATGCAGTGTCGACGACTCATCATTTATTTCAATCAAGTGTTGATGGTGAGTGTCAAACTCAAGTCAGTTTATGAGTGAGAGCCACACAAGTTTAGCCTGCTGCAGTTTTTTTTTTTTTTTCATCATGAGGACAATGTGTCTTTTTTGGAAAGGGAGTAATATTCGACTGAAAATTTAGTAGCAATTTAATGTTTAGTTATTTATTATTGTTTGGTATAAATATGACTTAATAGGTTAGGATTATGTTATGCCATGAGATTGTTGTCTTGAATCTTAGGGTTAGACTTTGGTAGAGATCGCCTACCTCTCAAATTGTAGGTGTTAGGTTTAGGGTTTGACAAAAGTCACCTATCTCTCAAATTGCAAGTGTTTATTCTTTATGTATTCCGGTTGTATTGTTTTGTGCTAGTGAAGTAAAATATGTTGTTTGCCCTAATTTAAGTGAAATTTCATTTCGTTCCTCTCAGAGTCATATATAAAAAAAAAACTCAAGGTTTTTGCGTCATGGTTAATATGCGCTACTTTTTTGATTATACGTTAATTGAGTCTGAAATTTAGGTGCACTTGTAATTGATATTTTGAATAAATTTGATGCATGATTATTAGAATCTTGGGTTTCCTAGTGCTTAGAATAATGTGCACAAAATTACACAAAAAATGAATTAATTTTTAGTTCCCAAACTTTTAATTAGGCAGCATTTTTTCTTGTTTGATGAAATTCAGAGACCATTTAAAATTTATCCCGAGTGTTATTTTAAAAATCACCCAATTAGAAATTGTACAAGTTTTAGACCAATAAAAGCACACAATGATGATATTTTAAAAATCACCCAATTAGAAATTGAACAAGTTTGAGACCAATAAAAGCACACAATGATAGAGAATCGCTGCGCGGTAAAATGTTTCAACTTATAAGATATTTGACCAAATCATTTACACACAAAAACCAATCATACATCCTGGAAATGAAAAATAAAAAAGAAAAAGAAGTCACTGAATAGATGATACAATTCTTGTACCGGCATAAGGAAGGCTTTTAAAAGTAGTTGTCAATCCTTGTACTTCACTTGAAGAATCCAATGAACTTGCCAAATTTTGAGAGACTCGAGTTTCATGAAGCAATAGATTGATTTTTTACATGCTTTAGAATTCCTATTTATAAGCACAAAAACACCCAAAATCAGTAATTCAGTTGCCTTAAAAAAATAATCCGAAGATCAGCTAGGTGCCAATAATTAGAAGCTTTTGGTTTTGGTACAAGTAGGTGAACAGTAGATAATGCAAATCAGTCTTCCCTGATTTTAGTTCAATGCTAGAATCATGATCCAGCTGGGAAGACAAGTCACTTTTTTTTCAGCCTTGTCAACAAAGAATGCTTCTATTTAAAGGCATAAATACTACTGACTATAGGCTGAAAGCCTGAAACAACTTGAAACCAGTGGCTGCAAACAGTGACGAACACAACCAAATAAGCTCAGGGATTTAGATAATTCCTTATCCATAGGGATTATCAACATAGCCATGTTTACATAAATACATTAAAATAAAAAATTCTGAAAACAAAGAACTGCTGAAGTAACTTCAAATGAAAAAAAAAATCTAACTCAAAGTGTCAATTTGCAAGTCTCAATGGATTATAGATACTTCATATTGATTTATATGGCTCCCTTATCATTGTAACTTGTGGATATTTCTCTAAACAATTGAAAATTTCCAGTACTATTTTTCGATTTTACTGTCCCAGAACCTTAGTGTAAATTGTACTATTTAGCCCTGCTATTTTCTTTTTGGATGGTTCTTGATCTGATTTTTATGAACCAATAACATTTGTTATGTTTGCATCACATCTGCTGATGGATTTTCTCTTCTGCAGATCCACTGGTTCTCCATCTTCAATTCATTTATGATGGTTATTTTCCTCACTGGCTTGGTTTCTATGATACTTATGAGGACACTTAGAAATGATTACGCAAAATATGCTCGTGAAGATGACGATCTGGAGACTCTGGTAATTATACACAACATTTTAACATTGGAAGATTTACATACATGCTGCTCAATTATTATGTATTTACATAACCTATGCTTCGATTTTTACATATATGAAACCTTCCCTATGCATGAAAAGGTGTATTTCACTTTTGAAAAATTAAAATGGTGGTATTTTTATGAGTTATTAATTTAAAAATTAAAGTTTAGGTGTTGGATATGTAAATAAGAATTTGGTGATATGTATGTAAATGCCCTTTTAACATTTTAATTTGCTCAAGAAAATGCTTTTATAAAATTTATGAGTGTTCTAACTTTTATACCTCTTATCTACATTGTTTTGAATTTAGGGATAATTACATCCAGGCCTCCCGAAACATTGATATTTATAAATTAACCCACTTGATTTTTTTTTCACTATCGAACCGATGTATTTACGCGTGCCACAATCAAACTATTGAGAATTTGATAAAATTGAAAATAATGGGTTGGGATTTTTCCATGAATTTTGATATTTGAGCGAGAATTTGAAAAATGGATGAAAGAGGGTGGTTGATTTGTAAATAGCAAGTTTCGGGTGATCTGTATGTAATTTATCATGAATATATTGTTGATATGCAATCAGAAGGCAGTATATGTTAGCAATTTCTTACTCATGCGCCCCTAAATTGATTAGGAGAGAGATGTGAGTGAAGAGTCTGGTTGGAAGCTTGTTCATGGAGATGTATTCCGGCCTCCTCGCAATTTGGTTCTTCTTTCAGCTCTTGTTGGTACGGGTGCTCAGCTGGCGCTGCTTATTCTCCTCGTCATTTTACTGGCTATAGTTGGGATGTTGTATGTTGGGTATGTTGCATATACCTCATGATTCATAATTTTGCATTTAAGACGAAAGACTGACATTGACCAATCCATTATGAGATTACTGATAGTTTTATAGATTGATAGGATCAACATGGATTATCATCTCTCTTTTTATTTGGAAATATAGCATATATTATTTCACTTATGGCCTTGTACACTTTTATATTTTGACCATTTTAAAGAGTTGATTCATTACCAGTTTAGTGCTTTACAAGGCTAATGCTATTGCGCACTTGATTTATTGCAATAACTGAACTTATATCCTTATTTAATATCTTTCATTATCTTAACTTATATGTCTTGTTAATGAGTTTAGTGATGAATTTATTATGAGTTATGTGGTGAGTTTCATGATTTCCTTGATTTGGTATCTGTGTGAGCTTGAAGTAATCTAATTGTACTTGCTTGTGTGAGCATTAAAAGTACTGAATTTAGCAAATATTTTTTTAATGAATTTAATGATGAACTTATTCTAAGGACTAATAAAATTTACTCAGTATTTACTCAAGCTACTACCTAACTGAGTTTTTAGTTGATTTTGGTGTTATTAGAGCTGCCTCATTTCATCATTGGCATGATATGGACTATTTTGTATTCTCTGATGACATTCTATAAACTCTAACAGTTCTTAATGGCCTCAGGCGAGGAGCTATTCACACAACTTTTATATTGTGCTACGCTTTCACCTCATTTATTTCGGGTTACGTCAACGGTGGTCTTTATTCCCGGAGTGGTGGTATGGACTCCCAATTGAATCAGTGCTATAAATATTAGGAAAATTTACATACATACCACACAATTCTTATATATTTACATATATATCACCTTTGGTTTGATATTTACATTTATAATACCTTGGTATTAAAAACCTTTGCATGCCAAGGTGCATTTCACTTTTAAAAAGTTAGGAACAATGGTAATTTTGATGTGATATTAAAGATTTGAGTGTTATGTATGTAAATATAAAAGTTTAGGAGTTAGATATGTAAATATATAAGAATTGTGTGGTTTGTGTTTAAATGCCCCTAAATGTTAATGATGGGAACTATTCATGTTTTGTATTTTTGTTCTTACAATGAATCCATACTTCAGGTCTATATTTTTCACATTCTAATCCACTTCTATCTGATTACATCATTTATTCTTGTCAGGTAAAAGTTGGATTAAGTCGATGATTCTTACAGCATCTCTTTTCCCATTTTTATGCTTTGGAATTGGTTTTGCACTCAACACCGTTGCCATATTTTATCGCTCACTAGCGGCTATTCCCTTCGGAACAATGGTGGTGATTTTTGTAATTTGGGCCTTTATCTCATTTCCCCTCACACTTCTAGGCACTGTGGTGGGCAGGAACTGGAGTGGTGCCCCTAGCAATCCATGCCGAGTGAAGACCATTCCTCGCCCTATCCCAGAGAAAAAGTGGTATCTCACCCCTTCCATTATCTCTCTAATGGGAGGTCTTCTTCCTTTTGGCAGCATCTTCATTGAGATGTATTTTGTATTCACATCTTTCTGGAATTACAAGGTAAGCAAGTATGTAAGATATTTTTCTGTTTTTGGTTCATTTTGTATCCGCATCAGTTGGTGTGCGATAAAACTTTTACGGAAAAATTTTGGGACAGGTTATCTTGATCAAATTTTATTTTTGATGGATCTTAAAATCATTATATTTGGTTTGAGTTGAGTGCAATATATGAGAAAACAATCAAACGGATTTAAGACTCATCCTGATTAAAAATTTGCTCAGCAAATCCGAAGTTTTTTTATTTTTTCTTTTAATTTGAATCAGGATATCCTGATTAATCTTTGATTAGATGAGTCCTCAATGCCATTGGATTCATTTTGATATGGGGAAAATATTGCACTTCTTCTCAGAATAAATCCAACTGTTTTTGGATTCCTGAGCTAATTTATTTCAAGCTTTTGTTCTTGTAGTCTGCTTATGGCTGATGTTTTGCAAAAATACATGAATATCTCTCTGGTCTTGTGTCTCTATTGGTAGTTTCTTACGTTCCTATTATTTTATTTATTTATTTATTTTGCAGGTTTACTATGTGTACGGATTCATGTTACTGGTTTTCCTTATTCTTATTATTGTAACAGTCTGTGTTACCATTGTGGGCACATATTTCCTTCTAAATGCGGAGAACTACCATTGGCAATGGACTTCCTTCTTCTCTGCTGCTTCTACTGCCGCGTATGTCTATCTTTACTCCATTTACTACTACTCGGTGAAGACCAAGATGACAGGTTTCTTCCAGACCAGCTTCTATTTTGGCTACACCCTCATGTTCTGTCTGGGAATTGGAATTCTGTGTGGTGCGTTTCCCTTCCACCCTTACATCCTCTTTCCTCAATTAATCTATTAACAATAAATTTGATCAAAATATTTTGGATCAACTTTTTATTATGATAATTCTCAAAGCAGTCGGATTTACTTTGAGATAAACACAATATTTAAGTAATTAATAGCACACCATTTTAAAATGAATATAAAGGTTTTGAGACTCAGGATTTGTTTGAGGCAACCTTCCCATTGCTTTGCTTGCTACTTTTTGAACAAGATATGCTGAAAAAATAAGAATGAAAAAAAAAAGTAAGGAAAATTTACATACATATAACTTAATTCCTATGTATTTACATATCTAACACCTAAACTTTGAAATGTGGTGAAATTCAGGCGCCGTGGGTTATCTTGGTTCATCTCTGTTCGTGAGAAGAATTTACAGAAACATCAAATGCGACTAGCTGTAGATGAAGTCGGAGGCATTGATAAGCCTTTTTTTTCCCTGCGGCGCAGAAGATCAAATATTCATTGCTCTCTAAAGCTCCAATTTTTGGAGATTACTTGAGGAGTTTGGTCTCATATTGGTCGAATTTGGAATTTGGAATTTTTAGTTTATATTTGCTGTAAGCTTTTTGTTTTCACTGCTTGTTTAGAACAGAGTAAATGAGTTAATTATTTTTGTATTGCAGACTAACTGTCTGTTTTGATGGGACATGTGGAACCAAAAACAGTTCATCATCTCCAGATTGATATACATGGTTTCTTATTTAGTGGAAATTATCATATTGATTATTATTATTTTTTTTCACATTTTAAATAAAATTATAAACAATTTTTTTGTGAACAGGCTATCGATTTGGTATATTGAATGTTTGAATGTACTTCCAAGCAATTTCATCTTTCTCCTAGAACAACAATAACAAAGCCTTAATCCCAATGCTTGGGGTCGGCTACATGAATCCTTTTTCTCTATTGCGTCTACTCCACGAAAAAATATTATATCAGTACTACACACGTAGAGTAACGTGCATAGCCAATGAAATCACGTCATGACACCTCGCGCGACAGAAAAAAAAAACCGGCGCAGTAACACGGAGAACATTCTCTCCCGTGTTATTCATGTGTTATTGTTTGTTATTTATGTATTATTGTGTCCTGAGAATATTTCTGGTGTTATAATAACACAATAACACATCAATAACATATGAATAATACAAAATAACACATTGATAACACGGGGAGAATATTCTCCCGTGTTACTGCGCCGTTTTTTTCTCTGTCGGGAATATTTTCCGTGTTATTCAGGTGTTATTATGTGTTATTCATGTGTTATTGTGTTTTGAGAATATTTTTGGTGTTATAATAACACAATAACACATCAATAACACATGAATGACACGGGGGAATATTCCTTGTGTTACTGCGTCGTTTTTTTTCCTGTCGCACGGGATGTCATGGCGTGATGTCATTGGCTACAGATGTTACTTCTACGTGCGTAGTACTGATGTAATATTTTTTCCTACTCCACAAAGAATCCAACTTACAAAAAGAATGATATTTTCCCACAAAAATTGTTTCATAATTTAATAAAATTTTAATTTAAAAATAATATAGATCACTGTTAATATAGCCTTTCAACTCACTTCCTTTTTTATTGAAGATTTTTAACTGTGATGGTATTTGTATTTAAGATTATAACTTCATCACAACACATAGGTTTAATAAAGCCATAATATGCTTATGGCTGTCAGCATGAGATATGTAAATATGAGTAGTACGCATGGATGAATGGTAAAGTGGCTCAAATATTCATTAAAGGTAGTGTTCCAATTTTTTCTAAGAAATATCAGGTGTTGAAGGGCAAATTTGAATTATGTGAGATTTGATTCCAATGCCTTGATGATAACCATCACAATTTAATCAGTCATGCTAACTGATTCAATGTCAATCCATATCATCATTATAATACATATTGGTGCATGCCTTTTTAGTTTGTTGTTTGAGAGTTATGATACATAGATATGGATAAGGGGCACGAAAATGGGATATTATGTTTATTATTGAAAAAAATAGAACAAACCCTTGATATGGGAAAAATTTTCTGTTCTGACTCCGGATGTAGCTACGTGCGGACTCCAATAACATGCTGCCACATGTGCTACATCGTGAGATTATTTCAAAGTTATTGAGGTGGAACCGCAAAGATTATTTTTGGTTATTGAAGAGAAACTGATATATTACACTTCAATAATTCTGAAATAACGTAGAAGTAATTCCGAAAAAAAATTATGCAGTATTATTTCAAGGTTATTAAAGTAGAACCGTAGAGGTTATTTCGTGATTATTTCAGAGTTATTGAAGTGGATTATATGAGTTTCTCTTCAAAACCTCAAAATAAACTAGAAATAAACCTGAAATAACATCTACGATGTTATTTCAGGGTTATTGAAGTGTAACCACAGAGATTATTCCGGGGTTATTGTGGAGTCCGCGGTTCCACTTTAATATTTTTGTAGTTGGGCCTGATATAACACTCATGACAGTATATTACTAGGAGTCAACATGTAAAGCTATGTCCGGAGTCCAGACAGAAAATTTTCCCTTGATATGGCATATATATCAGACACATGTTCAAAATTTTGTTTTATTTTCTCTTAAATTGGATATGTGAGGTGTCCAACATATGTCACACTAGTGTCTATGTTTGACAAATGTTGGACACTAAACAACGATTCATGATAAAATTTTTGTACGCCATAAATTAAGAGCAAATTTGTCAACCAAGAAGTTCTAAATTAAAATCTCGCATATATAATATACAGGTATATTTTAGATTAAATTTCCTCAAATTTTTAATGCACACACATCTGTGTGTATAATATACGCCTATTTTAGCCCATTGTAGGGGTGTGTGAGTGGAGAAAAATTTGCGTACGTAAGATGTACGCAGCGCTGCATACGTCAGGAGGTTATACATAGGCTATTGGGGGTTATATCTGCATTATATCTCTGGTATTGGGGGTTATATCTGCGTTATATCTCATGTAACTTTCCTTTTAAACTACCTATAACCTACCTGTAACCTACAATAAGATGAAAACAGAAGCTCAGAACTTATTTGTAGGTTGCATCTAAGTTACATGTAAGTTATAAGGAAGTTACAAGGGGTATAAAGTGGATATAACCCCCCAATACCCTCTGAATAACCTCCCTAACGTACGCAACGCTGTGTACGTCTTACGTATGCAAATTTTCTTGTGTAAGTGACCCAAGTTGACTAGGAAGCCGTCGATAAGTGGCTCATGAGCTTAACTCGATAAGCTTACTATTCATACTTAAGCCAACCCCGACTCGACTCGTGAACTTGTGAGCTAGCTCGTTATATATATATATATATATATATANCAGACTAACTCTCTGTTTTGATGGGACATGTGGACCCAAAAAACAGTTCATCATCTCCAGATTGCTATACATGGTTTCTTATTTTGTGGAAATTATCATGTTGATTATTATTATTATTTTTTCACATTTTAAATACAATTATAAACAATTTTTGTGAACAGGCTATCGATTTGGTATATTGAATGTTCGAATGTACTTCCAGGCAATTTCATCTTTCTCCTATAACAACAACAACAACAACAACAACAAAGCCTTAATCCCAATGCGTGGGGGTCGGCTACATGAATCCTGTTTCTCCATTGCTTCTACTCCACAAAGAAGCCAACTTACAAAAAAATGATATTTTCCCACAAAAATTGTTTCATAATTTAATAAAATTTTAATTTAAAAATAATATAGATCATTGTTAATACAGCCTTTCAACTCATTTCTTTTTTTATTGAAGGTTTTTAACTGTGATGGTATTTGTATTTAAGATTATAACTTCATCACACCACAGAGGTTTAATAAAGCCATAATATGCTTATGGCTGTCAGCATGAGATGTGTACATATGAGTGGTACGCATGGATGAATGATGGTGGCTCAAATATTCATCAAAGGTAGTGATCCAATTTTCTCTAAGAAATATCAGGTGTTGAAGGGCAAATTTGAAGTATGTGAGATTTGATTCCAATGCCTTGATGATAACCATCACACAATTTAATCAGTCATGCTAACTGATTCAATGTTAATCCATATCATCATTATAATACATATTGGTGCATGCCATTTTAGTTTGTTGTTTGAGAGTTATGATACATAGATATGGATAAGGGGCACAAACATGGGATATTATCTAATATCCCATGTTTGCTACATCGTGAGATTATTTTGGGGTTATTGAGGCTGAACCGTGGATGTTATTTTTGGTTATTGAAGATAAACTCATATATTCCACTTCAATAATTTTGAAATAACGTAGAAGTAATTTCGAAAAAATCTCTGCAGTATTATTTCGAGGTTATTAAATTAGAATCGTGGAGGTTATTTCAGAGTTATTGAAGTGGAATATATGAGTTTCTCTTCAAAACCTCGAAATAAACTAGAAATAAACCCGAAATAACATTTGCGGTGTTATTGTAGGGTTATTGAAGTGAAATCACATAAGTTATTCCGGGGTTATTGTGGAGTCCGTGGTTCCACTTTGATATTTTTTTAGCTGAGCCTGATATAACACTCATGATAGTATATTACTGGGAGTCCGCACGTAAAGCTATGTCCGGAAAATTTCCCTTGATATGGCATATATATCAGACACATGTTTAAAATTTTGTTTTATTTTCTCTTAAATTGGATATGTGAGGTGTCCAACATTTGTCACACTAGTGTCTATGTTTGACAAATGTTGGACACTACACAGATTCATGATAAAATTTTTGTACGTCATAAATTAAGAGCAAATTTGTCAACCAAGAAGTTCTAAATTAAAATCTCGCATATATAATATACATGTATATTTTAGATTAAATTTCCTCAAATTTTTAATACACGCACATCTGTTTGTATAATATACGCCTATTTTAGCCCATTGTAGGGGTGTGTGAGTGGAGAAAAATTTGCGTACGCAAGACGTACGTAGCACTGTGTATGTCAGGAAGTTATACAGAGGGTATTGAGGGTTATATGTGCATTATAGCGCCGGTATTGGGGTTATATCCGCGTTATATCTCCTGCAACTTCTCTATAACCTACCTATAACCTACCTGTAACCTACAATAAGATGAAAACAGAATTGCAGAACTTATTTGTAGGTTGCAGGTAAGTTACAAGTAAATTATAAGGAAGTTACAAGGGGTATAACGTAGATATAACCCCCCAATACCCTCTGAATAACCTCCCTAACGTACGCATTGCTACGTACGTCTTAAGTACGTAAATTTTTCCTCTTGTAAGTGACCCAAGTTAACTAGGAAGCCGTCGATAAGTGACTCATGAACTGAACTTGATAAGTTTATTAGTCATACAAGCCAACCCCGACTCGACTCATTAACTTGTGANCTCCTTCTTCTCTGCTGCTTCTACTGCTGCGTATGTCTATCTTTACTCCATTTACTACTACTCTGTGAAGACCAAGATGACAGGTTTCTTCCAGACCAGCTTCTATTTTGGCTACACCCTCATGTTCTGTCTGGGAATTGGAATTCTGTGTGGTGCGTTTCCCTTCCACCCTTACATGCTCTTTCCTCAATTAATCTATTAAAAAAAAGTTGATCAAAATATTTTGGATCAATTTTTTAATATAATGATTCTCAAAGCAGTCTGATTTACTTTGAGATAAACAGAATATTTAAGTAATTAATATCACACCATTTTAAAATGAATATAAAGGTTTTGAGACTCAGGATTTGTTTGAGGCAGCCTTCCCATTGCTTTGCTTGCTACTTTTTGAACAAGATATGCTGAAAAAATAAGAATGAAAAAAAAAGGAAAGGAAAATTGACATACATATCACTTAATTCCTATGTATTTACATATCTAACACCTAAGCTTTATTTTTTACATATGCCACCTTATCTATCCATGAGAAAGTTCATTTTATTTCTTAAAAGTTAAGATAGTGGTATTTTTGACGTGATATGAAAAATTTTGGTGGCATAAATGTAAAAATTAAATCTTTGGTGTTAGATATATAAATACATAGGAAATTGGTGGAATGTACACCCCCCCAATACTCCCTTATTCTTCTTTTTTTTAGTGAGGATATTTTAAGAAGACATTTTTCCTTGATTTATTTTTACGTAATGAATTAAATGAAATGTGGTGAAATTCAGGCGCCGTGGGTTATCTTGGTTCATCTCTGTTNGACATACATATCACTTAATTCCAATGTATTTACATATCTAACACCTAAGCTTTATTTTTTACATATGCCACCTTATCTATCCATGAGAAAGTTCATTTTATTTCTTAAAAGTTAAGATAGTGGTATTTTTGACGTGATATGAAAAATTTTGGTGGCATAAATGTAAAAATTAAATCTTTGGTGTTAGATATATAAATACATAGGAAATTGGTGGAATGTACACCCCCCCCAATACTCCCTTATTCTTCTTTTTTTTAGTGAGGGTATTTTAAGAAGAAATTTTTCCTTGATTTGAAGACATTTTTCCTTGATTCATTTTTACGTAATGAATTAAATGAAATGTGGTGAAATTCAGGCGCCGTGGGTTATCTTGGTTCATCTCTGTTNTGTGCGCGCGCATAGAATGATAAATGAAAACGCTCTAAATTTGGATATTTTCGGACAATGAAATTGAACTCGTCCGAAAATAAGGGGCAATTGATGTGCCCCCAACCAATTTTCATCATCCATCACGAATCTTAAGGCATGAAACGAATCTCGAGGCAACCTTTTGAGGAAGAAACATTCAAACTTCAATTAAGAGTCATTCAGAGCTCTGTTTTTAGTAAGCTTATAGTCAAACTGACCGGCTTAATGAAACAAACCCAATGATATAAAAACTAGTCCAATCTGAGTCAGATCAAGCCCGGATCAAATCATTAAAGCACTCTTGGAGAATTTCTAGAGGCATTTGGAAGGTAAAACGGATGTCGAATCTAGCGAGTTTCTATTCGAATCGAGCGTCTCGACAAGACGAATCCACAGAGCCCAAGTTTGCTTAATTCCGACATCGTTAAGTCACTCAAATGTCCATCAAACATCATCTAATCGAGGGAAGCTCTCTGGTTCGTCCGATCAAAATGATTCATATTTCTGCATTAATTACACTCAGAACAATATAAATAGAGTCTCACCCCTTACATGAAGGAGGAGGCTTGAGAGAGAACTTGAGGCTTTGAAAAGGAGCTCAAGTCCAACATCATCTCTGTCATCTTCGATTACTGTCGACCACCACCAACCGACACTGATCATCGCCAACCTCCGTCGACCACCGTCGGCCACCATCAACCTTCACCGACAGTCATTGACTTTCATCAACCACGGTCAATCACTGTCGGCCACCGCTGACCGGACATCGTCAAGCGACGCTGTAATCTAAAAATATAGTAACACTTTCCAGTCTGTGGGACAAGGGGTCTCTGTAATCATCCACCTATAGTGGATTTTTATAACTAGGTCAGACTCCATGATTTTTTCTCTTTACGGGTTTTCCACGTAAGAACTCCTGGTGTCATCACATGTTTTTTCTCTTTCATCTGAGTGTGTGTTGAATCCTCGTGCAACGCTAAGACGATAATTCATTACTCTACTGCAGCGNGTAGTTAAAAAAACCAACTCATAAATTTTAAAAAAAAAATCCCGGTAAAATTGTCCAACACATTGCCGACAAGTGTCCTTCCGGCGAAGCCCTCTCTCCCCACGTCTCGTACGATCCGACACGCGTCACGAGCTCCTTTCCTCTTCTACCCACGTGTCAATTTCCTATTTCTCTTAACTAAAACCGCACATCTACTGTTCGATCAGATTACTCAACGCCCAACCCAACCTTCCCCCCCCCCAACAAGATGATGAATCTCCTCTCCCTTTCTCTTCTCATCTCCTCCCTGGTCGCTGCCTGCTTTCTGTCTCCTCCTTCAAACCCTAATCCCCCAGTCCATGAAGGCCGCCCCATCATTGTGGTGGAGCAAGTGGGCCCATTACCACCCCCATCCTCTTCTCCTCCTCCTCCAGTTTCCGGCGAGCTCTCCGAGAATTTTGAAGACACCGCCTCCGACATGAACTTGTCCTCTCCAATTACAGAAATCGAATGCAGAACGGCTCAATTAGAGGAATCCAGCGCGGATGCAGCGAAATCCGCTTCCGCTAAGGTAAGATTTGGTGATATCGTGATATCATCAATTTTACATTTATTTGCATATTTCTTATCTGCACATAATAATTTTTCGTTGGTATGTAAATTTCGGATTTATTAAATCTCACGAACTGATGAATTTATTTTTGCGAGACTTAAGATTTAACTTCAAGAGTTTTAGAGTATCTCCAATGGTCATGACGGCTTCTTAAATCCCGATAGAAATTGTCAGAGTGTTTTTCAGATTTAACACATTCATGATTTAGTAAATATGAATTTAATTGATTTACTAAATCCCAATGTTTTATGTCTTATATGTTGTCAAACAACTAAAAATTATTTTGTCAGAACTCTTAACGTAGAGAATCATTTGAAGTTAAATGAAATAACGTCAAATGACGGTGATAGAAAAAAAAAAAAGCACGGGGAATATTTCTCTCTTGTTATTCAAGTGTTATTGTATCTTATTTATGTATTTTTATGTTCTGAAAATATTTCTGATGTTATAATAACACGTCATGTCATTTAAATAACACACATTAATACTTGAATAACACAGGAGAAATATTTCTCTGTGTTACTGTGCATATTTTATTTTATTTTTTGTCACTACCACGTAGCGTGATTTTATTGAACTCCAAATAATTCTCTGTGTTAGGAGTTCTGACAGAATAATTTTCCTTCAAACAACACCTACTTACTCATTCAAAATTTATTATATTGAATGGGGAATTAGTGAATTCTTACCACATAATTTTATGAATTCATATACCAAAATACTTAATTTTTTATATTTATTGATAGAATACTTTACATATTTAAAACATGTCGCATTATATGCATGAAAATATGTATTTCATTATAACTAAAATAAAATTATAGATTTAATTTATGGGTGAAAGTGTTCTGTTTAAATATAAAGATTTAGATATTAATTTTTTTCTATTTAATAACTAAAATTTAATTTTTTATATTTAAATATATATAATTTTAACTTTTGCATAAATTTAGAAGCTGATAAGCTAATTAAATAAATAAATAATATTAAATTTAGATATATTAATTTATATACATTCATTACTGCTGTTAAAAAATTGAACAAAATTATAATTCATTTCAAAGTTCTCTCTTTTGTATTTCTCACTGGTTCTCATCTCATTTAAATCAGGTTAACGGCGTCGGCGAAGACGTCGCCGTCAATACTTCAACGGCGACGAGAAAGCCCTTCAGTCGTGTGGAGGCGACGGCCGCGAAATTGGAAGAAAATATAACGGATATTCTGCGGCGAGCGAGGGATTTAGGACGTGATTTTATGATCCATGTGACTGCGGGAGCGAGGAGAGCGGCGCGGTCGTCGGCCGCGATCGCGCATCTGTTTGGATTTTCAATTGCGTTCGGATCCTGCGTTTGGGTGACGTTCGTGTCGAGCCACGTGTTGGCGTCAGCATTGCCGCGGCAGCAGTTTGGGATCGTGCAGAGCAGGATTTATCCGGTTTATTTTGGCGCGGTGTGTTTCAGCGTTTTGGCGGCGGTAGCTGCGTTTTTTATTGAAAGAGGGTGGAAAAGCACGGCGGAGAAAGTGCAGGGGTATAATTTGCTTGGAGTGTTGGGGATGACGATGGTCAATATGTTTTATTTGGAACCCAGAGCAACAAAGGTTCGATCTTGCTGCCATTAAACTCATAAACTGAATGTAAATCTACAGTGGGTTCCTTCGATGGAAGCTTCTTCAATAGCGGAGCAAATATTATATTGGAATTCTGAACGCAATTTGCGTCCAGAGTCCAATAATAGTAGGGAGTCCAGAGTCCAATAATAGGGAGTTACGTGTAAAATTTGCTCATCGTAATATACCGAGATTGATCATTGTCAAAATTTGTGAGGCCCACTTGACACGTGACACCTACTATTTGACTCTTGATTCATCCGGAGTCCTGACCTAATAATTTTTCACAATAATGACTCATTCTAAAATATCAAAATTTTACGATTCTTACAATACAATGTCCTGAGATAATCAAATGATAATCCAAAGCATTCTCAAATGGAGCCTGATTTTCAAATTTCAAATTCTTCATTTTTATCCTTTTAAGTTCCTATTATCTAAATGATTTCATTACTAGAGTGTGGCGCTTTTTACAGGTAATGTTTGAGAGAATGAAGCTGGAAAAAGAGGAGGGAAGGCAGAGTGATATAAGAGTCGGCGGTGCAGAGCCGGCCATGGTGGTGCCATCGCCGCTGCCGCCAACAATTGGCTTAGAACAGAAGGCAAAGCGGTCTGATACGACCGCACAAGAGACAGTGCATAGCAGGATGGTAAGGTCGAGCAAGACGCTTAGAAGGCTCAATGTCATCTCTTCTTTTCTTAATGTATTGTCTCTTATGGCACTTGGCTGGCACCTTGTTTACTTGGCTCAGCGTTTGGAGTCGAGTTGTTCAGTTTCTTAATTCTCAATGTGGTAAATTGGATGACTTGTATTGGTGTGAGTATGACGATGGTTTGGATACGATCACATATATTGTACAATTACTGGGGACACATCCCAATCTTTGTTATATTTTAACACTAATGGGTGGTGCCACTTAATTTTTGTTTGAAGTGAAAGTACATAACTTGTTCATGTGTGAATATATATTGTTTGGCATTGGGTGCTAGTAATATTTGATTTTGATAAAAAGTAAGTAATTAATGAATTGAAAATAAAATAAATGAGAAATTTAAATACATGCCATAAAATTCTTATGTATTAACTCGGGGTGTAAACGAGCCGAACACGAGCGAGCTATTTGGCTTGTTTATATTTCGAGCTTAAAAAGTATGTTCGTGTTCGGCTCCTCGTTTGTTTAACGAGCCGAACACAAGCCGTTCACAAATAAAGAATTGTTTTGACAACCTTAATCACGTAGCCATAAGATGTTAAGAATTGGGGTAAGATTTAAAACATCATTTGAATCTAATTTAATAATGTTTTTTCCATTTTCTTAATTAATACTTTTAATTGATTATAAATCTTTGTAACTTTGTAGTCGATTAAAATTTTTAAAAATACTATTCATCAAAGAT
>JXCR01144413.1:41186-79818 GCA_002079205.1 Phalaenopsis hybrid cultivar
TTTGATAGCCCTAGTATTAACATGTGAAACTCATAAAGTTTGATATTTAAATTTATAATATCTTAGTGCTATAAATCTATATAATTAGTCACAATTATATTTGTGATGTAATGTTAAACTTTTTAGGATATGTATGTAAATATAAAAACTTTTAAGTTTTAGATACAATATAAAAGGATTGTGTGGTATTTATGTGAATATCCAAACTGTTTTCTTCTCAAGAGATTCAAATATATATATAATTTTGTAATAAAATAATGAAAATTCTACAATGTTTGATTCAGATTTTAGATTTTAATTTGTCTAAGTTTTTTTTTTACTTTTATAAATTTTATTTAAAACTTATTTCAGTAAAGTTGCATCAAGTTGTACTATAAAATTAGACGGCAATGTAGCTTTGTGCGAGTAAAAATTATTCCGTGGAGATGCATACGGAGTCCGATCTCCACCGTCGATCACCTCTTCGGTGGGGTTTTTTTAAAAAAAATTGAAAGTGGGTCCCACCGAAGTGGTGATCTATTGCATCTCTGCATGCGGTGTCCATATGGAATAATTTTTCCTGTGTGACACGGTTGGATTGAATAATTTCTGCTGTTTGGATGTAAGGGGATGTGAACCGAATAATAGTGAATCCAAGCTCAGCTCGTTAAAAAATACCACATTTTTTGTTCGGACAAAAAAAATTGTGTTTGTGTTCGGCTCGTTTGCTTAGCGAGTCTAACACGAGCTATTCACAAACAAAGAATCGTTTTAATAACTCTAGTCATGTAGTTCTAGAATGCTAAGTGATAGGTCGAGATTTAAATCTTATTATTTATACTAAAAGATCATTTAAATTTAATTTAATATATATTTATTCTATTTTTATTTAATAATCTTATTAATTATATATCTTTATAGCCTTGTAATCAATTAAATTTTTTTTTAAATACTACTCATCAATTATATATATTATTTATTTATTTAAATATAATTTAATTATTTCGAGTCAAAGAACACCAACAAAAAAATCTTTTTTCGCGTTCACCTCGTTAGCTTAGCGAACATATCAAACACGAGCTTCATAAAGAGCTGAATGCAAACTGTTCGTGAATAAGGAGTCGTTCTGACAACATTATTTGAATTTATAAGCATGTTTACTTTGTATCCTTCATGTGTGACACGAATACTACGTAGGGTTATAAACGAACGGTGTGTTTGTGTTCAGCTCGAGTTACATTTTTTTGTTTGTGTTCTACTCAAAATTAACTTGTTAGAATATAAAATTATTATAATAATTAATTTTTAAATAAATTAAAATAATAATTTTATTTAAAAAAATNTAACATGAATCATATTCTACATCAAGGAAACAAAAAATTGGTTTATATTTTAGGAGAAACAATATTCTAATAGGATAGAGGTTGCATTTAAAGCAAACCAATTAGATTATTTTATTTTACTATTATTCAACCAACTAGTATCCATTGCTTGAAGACAAGTGCTCTCAAAAGACATACAACAGCCGGTCGGTTTTACATGATATCCAAGTCAATTGTCCTTCCATGGGCATGGGTTCTAGTTACAGCTCACAAGTGGAATAATGAAAGTATGGTTTTTTGTGGTTGCTTCCAGAAGCACAGGAACATAACCACAAGTTTCTTATTAAGTTGAAACACTATGAATAAAATATGGAACTCCATCATAGTCCCAAGAGAGAAATTACAAACGGTTGGACATGTAAGATTAGAAACATATCTCTCTCCAAAATTTTCAGATGATTTTTTCAAGTAGGGAGGCAACAAGGCATGCTTCAATAACATAGCAGAACATTACACATTTATGATGTGGAAATGGCTATGAGGCTTTCGCAAGCACATTTCATCGTAAGGTGTGGCACGATTTATGCTATTGAGATGGGGAAAGAGAGACTATGTTAAAAGAGTCATACCTGAATGAGTCCTTGTCCTTAATATCATATTTGGGTTTCCACAAACGTGCATCAAAATGTATCTCCCTTGTTGTGGGTTGTAATGGGTTTTAGAGAGAAGATACCAGACATCATAAGCATGTGCTTGTGGCATGAGGTCAAGTGCAAGAGTTCTTTGTATAAAGGAGGTCATGGATGCAGAGTTATAATGCAAAGAGCTGAGGAGACAAGTGCAAGTGATGCAGAGTTATATGCAAGGAGTGATTGGCTAGCAATATGGCATGAGAGAGACAAGTGCAAGTGAGATTAAATTTGTGGGTGGATTTTGTAAAATGAAGGAAGCTCGAAAGATAAAGTAGATTGTAGGCATCAGCGCGGGGAGTTATTTTGAGACAAATTGGTGAAAAAAGAGGAAACATGCTGGCAATCTAAGCAAGAAAATGGACAGTTAGAAAGTGAGAGAGAGAACAAGAATGGGATTGAAACATAGAGCAAGCTGGAAGATCAAGAGATCATTAGAACTGAGAAAAAAGATGTGCGAAAAAAGAGGCAATAAGCAGGAGAAGGGGGAAATGCATAAACGCAAAAGAGCTTTCCAAAATGAGAGAAGGTCGTGATACCCATGCACTGGGTCTTAAACTAAGTTTCAACAAGTAGTTTATAGAAATCATAAGCAAATCTGGATAAGAGGGCTGGGAGTGCCTCAATCATGGTTTTTATTCATTAGTGACTCATCGATGTCTAGCTGATAAGCCATTGAGGAGGGGCTGGGATGCTCAACAATAGCCAAATAAATGGTTTATATAGCTAATGGGATTGAACTTAGATAGAGTCTCATTAATTGTTGTGATCTTCAAAGGCAGGTCTCTGATAATTGGACTGCCAAGATATCATGCCAAAGTGCTCATCATGCAACTTTGGATGTATGAGACTTTGACTTCAGATTTGGTTATATGGGACAGAACTCTAGGAATTAAAGTGACCAAATGTCATGCCTAGTGTTCATCGTAAACTGTTTTGGACCTCAAATCTTTTGAAATGTGATGCCATTTTCAAAACATCTTCTTTGAGAAACTAATCTTAGACTTAACTTCGAGGTTTTGTTGGGATTTTATCAAGACAATTTATTTGGAGTGTGAGTCTTTTCTTGAAATGGCTTTTCTAAGAGGCCCTTCATTATCTTAATCTTGATGTTGCCTCTGGTATCATTGAGGATAATCTACTAAGATATTTAAGTTGGCTTGAAAATTTTATTTTGAAAACCTTCTCTTTAATGGCATGTACAAACTTGCAGATATGAAGAAAATAGTTTTCTAGTTCTTCAAAGGATTTAGGTGTTAGCTTGTATGCCTCCTAAAATGATTAATTTATAACAACCAATGTATTCTTCCTCTGGACCCACCAGACCATTTGAAAGTAATTTAGGATGGGAATTGCAGCTTATAGAATTTATTGTTAGGCAAAGCTTTACTTGTGGAATGGATAACTACCATGCTTTGAGAACCCTTTCGTCTTCTCAGTTAAGCTTAAGCGGTATTCCAAAGATGAAAAGACAAGAATACCATAATAGAATTACCAAATATCCAAACAGCTCAGAAAAAGCCAATCAAATTTTGAGCCTCCTCGATGTGTAAGAGATAACTTGAAGAGTAATTTTCCATTGGCAGACTAGGTTATTTTAATCAGATTTTCATTGATATTATGTCAGGGTTCCCCTAAATTTAGAGTTGAAACTTCCAATGGATGAAAGCCTTTATGGAAAAATATATATGGCCTCTACATCTAGGAATCTTTCATTTCGTACATCCACCACTCTTTTACCTACTCCTAATGTACGAAACTCTAATCATACTTTCACTTCTACCTCTAACCTAGATGATCAGATACGTGACTATCGTATGAGGTCACGTATAGCATAGGAGATTCAAAGGAGAATGCCTAGAGGGAGATCATACAATAGAACTCTGGAAAGTCAAATAGATCCCGAAAAACAATTACAGATCTCACAACGAAGGCGTGCAAACTTGGTTCTTGCAGAGACCCTGTACGAAGACGGGTGGTCTTCAACCAGACATCGGGTCTACCAACATTATTCTGAGGAACGCATACTCGCAACTGAGGGTATGCAAATAAACTTGTCGTTCATAAGGCAAGAATCTTACCAAAGATTAGTCCAAGAGGGGATGCAGCACATACATCTTGGATTAATTATGATACGGATTCATACTCTGCATAGACGAGATGTAGGTACTACAGCCTTGATTGTCCTCCGTGACACCAGATGGCGTTCTGATGTCTCCATAATTGGTACAATCGACGTGGATCTTTCTAAAGGTACACAGCTCGTTTATATTACGCCTGACATGCTGCTATCTATTCATGATTTCCTAAATCATATTTAGGTTGTGGTACTCACTCATGACTATGAGGACTGGCAAGGAGGAGAGTCAAATCTCCTAATCACTCGAGCATTAGTTGTTAGATTAACCAACACAAGTCATGCGGGATTTCATATAATGTTAATGAAATAGCTGATTATTTAGCAACCCATGGGATTGTTGCTATCCCTGGGCAAAAACATTCCATACAACAACTACAAGGGCTGGATTGGAACTTAAAGCCATCTGAGAATACTGGTGTACAAATACCTCGTCAACTAGTTACACGACAGCGAATAAATGGCACTATTCGCTTATCTTTCTCGGATTATACTGTTGTTGCGTCACCACCTGTACCACAGTACTCCTCTCAGGACATCGAAGGTTCTGAGGAAGAAACTGCTTATATGGCGTATGAAGATGGTCCCCTTTGAAACTATGAGGAAGATAATGATTAGGATAATTGTATAACTATATGCAAAGTTGAAGAATGTGTCGTTGATGAACCAATCTGGGATGCGTCTTCAAGTGAACAAGGAGATGATGATGATGAAGATCCGTTCTCATTGTTCTTATACATGAACAACCTAAAAAATGAACAAAGTTCATTCGCGGAAGTTGGTTGAGATGATGCCGCCAATTTTTACGATTTTGAAACAGATCTTCCTCTTCAAACACCACCAAAAATATTTGACCCGACTCCCTTTGAATTAACTCCACCATCACAGCCTGAATCTTTCCCTATCCCTAGATCTATCTCTGAACCCGAGATAATCTACCCAAACATTGAAGACCGACTAGCATAGTTGGATTATCCACGTCTCAGAAAGATGGCCGATAAAGCAGTCGGTGCTTATGCGTCCGTTTCCTCTTCTTATCTACCTCCTAATGAACCGATTATGGGTCTGGTTATGTATCCACCTGAAATTTCTAGAACGCAGGCGGATCCCTCTTCTTCTTCTTCCAATAACTTTCAGAACCTGAGGTCACGAGCCTCAGATTTCAAACGTTCTTATCAGCAAAATATGTGGACATTACCGTCCGCACAGAATGCACATGGAGTAATGTTTGTTCTGCCAGATGACTTTGCCCTCTATGATGATGTGATTTCCAGATGGGAATCAATCACGCTAAACCTAGTAAATGATAAACAGTTTCAGATAATAAATCAAAGGCACTGTTTATCGAGAATTTGCTAGGAGAAGTCGAAAAGAAAATTTGGATCTAGTGGAGGATGTCGTTCGAAGATGAGTACGAAGTTGTGATCAACATTGCTAATGATCCACAGAATGTACTGTCAGCCATTAGAAGGGTGATTTTGCTGGAAGACCCTTATCAGGGCTCTATTAATGAACAAAATAGAGTCTACCTGGATATGGAGCGATTAACATGTTCCGAAATCAAGAACATGTTCGATTACATGAATGATTATAAGGTGTTAGCCGCAAAGTCTGGACGAATGTACATCAGTCCAGAGTTATCTGATAAGTTCTTCAAAAAAATGCCCCCAATCATTGGCAAAGAAATAGAGGAGGCATTCAAGAAGAAGTACCCCGAAAATACAGTTGGGGTCATGCCAAGAATTCGGTTTACTTATCAATACCTTGCAGAGTTGTGCAAGAGAGCCGCGGTGCAGAGAGGTATCAAAGATCTCTCTCTATGTAAGAAAATACCTGTGTCAGGGTTCTATAACCAGAAAAAGAAATACAGCTTGCGCAAATTAAAGAATTACAAAGGAAAACCACATTCTCATGTGCGAGTTATCAAAAATAAGAATAAGCCGAAGTCTTCTAAGTGTCGATGTTATATTTGTGGCGATGAAGGTCATTTCGCCAAAGAATGCAAAAGCAAAAAGGGCAATATGGCTCGAGCAGCCATACTAAATAATATAGAGCTTCCGGATGACTATGATGTTCTCTCAGTAGACCTCAATGAAGAATCATCCGATACAATCTGCTCAATCTCCGAGGGTGAAGGAGCAAATACTCCACACATATCCGCGGTGCCTTGAAAAACAGCCCTATTGAAGAATTCGGGCTAATGATGAAAGAGGACTACGGATGGAGGTGTTTGATCGAATTAAAGGATGATCAAGAGAAGTGCTCACATCAATGGGAGCACAAAAAGCCTATGAAAAGTCAGTACTCTCTTTGCTCTTATTGTTTTATTATTACAAATCCAAATATCAGAATACATTGCATTTTGTGCAAACTAACTGCATGTACGTCGTGTGCTAAGTTCTACTTAGCAATAATTGTTCAGAAAGAGTTGTCCCTACTTCAGTTTCAATCCAAGGACAACTTGATCCATGAACTGGTAAAATACACGGAACACCTGATTGAAGAAAATAAAAGGCTGAAAGAACAACTTCAGCAAGAAATGGAAAAGCAGTTAGCTGAAGATTTGCAGGAACTTACCCTAAGTGATAAGGGTAAAAAGGTCGTTACATTTGAAGACGACGAAGATGATGGTCCTGAACAAGTTGATGAACATGGTGCAAAAATATTCTCATAACAATTCTCAGTGTATATCACTGGCGTCTTTCGGAATATTTGGTAAATCGAAAATGCTGGGGCAGTTTCTGTTGAACTCCTTCCTCATAGCTTGTTGCATCCAATCGCAACGTAGTTCATAACGTTTATCTGGGATGTTATGATTTCACCGACGATATTTGATTCCTTTACGCGTCCACTGGTAATTATTTGATGCGATTTCAGAATATTCATCATCTTTGAGAGGACTCTTTCCCTTAGAGCTTCCGGTGTTCATTCTTCACCTGTGAATAATAATTCAACATCTTCTTCGTAACCTGAAATAAGAATAAAAGTTAGTCGAGAAAGTGAGTCGGCAAGAACATTGTTCTTCCCGTCTATATGTTCAAAGTGGACAGCGATCCCCAGCCCGTTGATGAAGTCGATGAAGGCAAGTCATCTAACCCTAGATGGTTTATTTTGGGTTGTTTTGTTGTAAAAAGAGATTATAGCCTTGCAATCGGTTCGAAGAATGATTTCCGATTTGTCAAAATAGTGGATTTTTAAGGAATTTAGACTTTCCATGCAAGCATGGATTTCTGCATCGATAGTAGATTTGATCGTTGTGAATTTTCCACTAGCATAGGCACATACTTTCTCTGAAGATCGAGGATCGTTCTTTCTCATCTTCCATTTACATACTCCTCCCCATCTTTCCATGCAACCGTCTGTTTCAAGAGCAATATAGGCATTTGAAGGAGGAATTTCCAAGTCAGGAAGCTTCTGAACTAAATCCTTTATTTTGCGGATAAGCTCCCAATCATGATCTTTTAATCTTTTGTCTCCATAGAGAGACGTTTTCTGATACAAGGGCCCAAGAAGAACTCCAAGGTTTAGAATGTAGCTTCGAGAGTAGTTGAGGATTCCGAGCCAAGATCTCATACCTTGTTTTTCTTTTAATTTTTCATTAGGAAAAATCAGCTATTTTCCTAATTATATGCGGTTGAAGCATGATCTTTTACTTCCCAATGACTGCTCCAAGAAATTGTATCTCGTTTACGACTATCTTCATTTTTGTTGGTGATAGAACTAGCCCTTCTGAATCAACGATTGCAGGAAACTTCTCTAAATGTTCTTTATGATCACTTTCATTCTTGCTGAAGATAATTATATCATCGATGTAAACTGTAAGAAAATCAGAACAGTTATTAAAATAAAATTCAATTTTTCTCTGAAAAATGGCAGACGCATTCTTTAAACCAAATGACATGACTAGCCATTCGTATAATCTGGTTGGTGATGTAAATGTTGTCCATTCAATTGAGTCTGGATGCATTGCGACCTGATCAAATCCATTCTTTAGATCAAACTTTGAGTAGATTTGGCTCTTACTGATCTGTTTCAATAATGTGTTGATTCCCGGTAGAGAATACTGATCTTTGCGTGTACGAACGAAAAGGATATGCTAAGTATGTTCAGGAACTTAACTTAAGATTTTATAAAATTATTTTACATTTGAAGCTCAGATTTATTGAAGTTTTTCTAAAAATATTAGATATATATGATAAATCATATGGTTAAGATGAATAAGGATGATAGTTCAAGGCATGGACAAGTCAAGCGAGACAACTTATCAATTTTCTGAAAGGTGAACTCAGGATGCTAGTTTTTAATCATTGATTCTATCTTTATTCTCAACTATTGCTCTGTTTATTTATGAACGATTGGAAGCTTTCTTCAGCTTCTACTGATTATAAGTTAGCACTCTCTGCTACTGATTCATTAGAACTACCAGCGTTAGGTTTTGTGAATCCCTCTGACGTTAGACGAAGCATCCCCTCTGCTTTATTTGTTGTTATAAAGCAGAATAATACTTTTTTGCAACTATTGCTTAAAGTTTCTGATCGACTTATCAACGTTGAGTTTGTGGTACTCGCTCATGGCTATGAGGACTGACAAGGAGGAGAGTCAAATCTCCTAATCATTCAAGCATTAGTTGTCAGATTAACCAACACCAGCCATGCGGGATTTCGATATAATGTTAATGGAATTGCTGATTCTTTAGCAACCCATAGGATTGTTGCTATCCCTGGGCAAAAACATTCCATACAACAACTACAAGGGCTGGATTGGAACTTAAAGTCATCTGAGAATACAGGTGTACAAATACCTCGTCAACTAGTTACTCAACAACGGATAGATGACACTATTCGCTTATCTTTCTCGAACTATACTGTTGTTGCGCCACCACATGTAACACAGTATTCCTCTCAGGACATCGAAGGTTCTGAGGAAGAAACTACGTATATGGCGTATTAATTACCCATCCCTCTCACAGGATAACACTCTCAATTAAGGATGATGCATAGTTCATATATTAGGCTTATATTTTATAGTTATATGAGTTTGATTGAGTAGGGAATGGTTAGAGAAATGTACATACTCATTCAAAACTTCATAATTTTGCAATCCTAAGTATACTAACAAATACAATCGACTAACGTGAGAGGATATTGAGCTATAATGTCAAGGGAATCTAATTAGCAACCATGGTTCATCTCATTTAAGCAATATAGAAAAATAGTGCAAAGTAATCCTTTTGAGGCAAATGTAAACTAATTCTCTAGTAAATAAATGGTTGTACATATTTCATAAAATATTTATGAGGCAAACATCAAGTTTTCCTATGGCTCAATACAACTAGATAGGACCAAAAGAGCTCTGAGGCATGCATGATATCAGTTATCCATGATTTTAAACTTGACTTAAAAAACCATGTATAGAGCACTGACCACTTTGATTGGTGGTGGGTTTGATTTTAATTAGTAAATTTGCTAGCATAAAATTTGGTATTGTTTAGTTACGGTTGGGACATACAGATCCATTGGAAGGCTTAAGTAAAATTTTTACTGAATAGTTCTATTATCTTTGTGCAGACCCAAACTAATTGGGATTAGGCTTGCTGCATCAGTTGAAAGGCACATGTAAAATTTTGACATAATGGATCTACTAAATTGTGTTTAGTACGTCAATTAGGATGGAGCTTACATTCACCGAAAAGCTTATAAGTAGGGCTAAAAATCACAAGGATGAAGAAAGCCCAATGAAACGTCTTACAGCCCTACCCAAAAGGTAAAATTGAACGATATGTTAAGTAAATTAGTTTAATGAGTTTGAAGGCTTTATGTACCCTAAATTAAATGGATTAAAGTTTACATTCATTAGAAGGTCCAGATTGGAGTTTTTTTGTAAGAGTACCAAGACTTACAACCCAATAAATGAGGAGAATTAATTTAGGTCTCCTTGTATTGACTTAAAAAGACTTTTAAGATAGATCTTATTATCTTGTATTACGGGCAAGTGGCACACATTGTAGTCCTTGAGACCTCACCTTATAGGCATAATAGTTAAAATGGTAGGTCTCACAATATTGCCTTGAAGGCAAGGTGGTATGGAATGGTGGGTCCTATAATCTTGCCCTATATGCAAGATTGACAATATTGGGGAGTTTTAAAACCATAAACATAAGCAGAATAACCCACATTGCTGATGATACAAACTCACCATACAGGTAAGGCAAATTGCATGTTAAGGTGATGGCTCACAGAGACCATTTAAACAATTGAAAATAGCAAGATCAAACTCGAATACTTGGCCAATCTACTCGATCAACCAAATGATTGTGTATTTGAGTTAAGGCTTTAGAGTTTTATAGTGATTTTGATTGCAAAAGGGTATTTTTGCTATCACATTTGATTTCCAAACTTAAAAAAATATCATAATACTAGTGCAAATATTAAGACTTCGACCGAATCTATTTTCTAATCATTGAGCTGCTCTAAAAGATGTTACTAAAAAAATTAAAGTTGTATTCAAGGTAATTCGAGCGTGTCATATAACATCAAGTTCATAATCACAACTAAGCCTTTCAGATTTGGCCATAAGATTATTTCGGGAATTTAGATTGACGGGGTACTATGACATG
Source organism: Phalaenopsis hybrid cultivar (assembly GCA_002079205.1). Taxonomy (NCBI): domain Eukaryota; kingdom Viridiplantae; phylum Streptophyta; class Magnoliopsida; order Asparagales; family Orchidaceae; genus Phalaenopsis; species Phalaenopsis hybrid cultivar. The sequence goes on from JXCR01144413.1 coordinate 51,930, forward strand.
TTATATAATAGGTAGTTTGGGGATTGATGTCATAATTTTATCACCTTTGACTATGCATAAAAGCTGCATAGTACATGTCAGTCACCTGCTAATTAGCCTACCAAAGGCTAGCAGCAGAATTACACTTGAGGGATCAACAGCTTTGGGATCCATCATAAACGTATATATACTTATTGGAAACCTGTCAACATGGATGAAAATAAGGATCATGATGTGAATATTGGCTTACTATTCTCGCAGAAATAAAGACTGACATAAACCTGAATGAGCTTGACATTATGTTTGGTAAAGTATTTAGCCAATTGGCTATAATATTACATTGTTACATAACCTCAACTATTCATGAATTTGACTCAAATCGTCAGTAACCTACAGTATACGACAAGCTAGTCTGGGTACTCTTTCCGGATTGTCATTATTAGAGACGTCTTTAAAACAAACTGAGCAAAGCTCGAAAGTTTAAATTGTCGTGATGGAATTTTTATTAGCTCTTTGTCAACTTGACCAAATCATGTCTTGCTTGAAAATGATTAAGGAAAAATAAGTGTGTATTATATTTTTTTTATTTTATTAGTACTCTTTTTATCCAAACAAGTCTCGGTTACACTAAGAGGAATGCTCACATTGGACATGCAAAATTGGCTTGGATTTGCACGATATCCAATTCAATTTCATTCTATGAGGGCAGGTATCAATTATATAGTTCACATGCAAAATAATGAAAGTATGGTTGTTTGTGATCATCACTCGTAGTGTAAAAAGCACCTAATGAAAACCACAATATCCTTTATAAAAATAGATATCTTGAATGGAATTTGAAAAATCCATCACAACCCAAAAGAAGATCATATATTCTAATTTTTTAATGATTTTTCATGTTAAGAAAAAAATATGATGCATGATTTAGCAAATGTCATAGCAAACATAACATGATTTATGATACGGTATATGTGGGACATGAATTTTGTCATTGAGATGGAGAATGAAAAAGATAATATTTTGTGAGGCCCTACCTTCGCATACCTTCAATGATACCAGAGTTAACCCAAACTACAATAAAAAAAAAATTAAATATTATTACAAAAAGCAAATAGGCAGTTGCAACAAAACATGCTTGAAAGGGAAATTACAAAAAACAAGACACAAATGCACCTTAGGGCTCGATCTGTGGGCTGGTGGAGATTGATGAAGTGGTCGAGGGGTGGTGGGAGGAGGCTGAAATGAGCTGTGGGTTGTTGGGACAGTAAAAGAAGTTGAAATTGCATTGGCAGCGAAGCCGAAGGCCTATGTTAGCAGCGNGATTTTGCATTTCTTATTGTATAGAAATGGTACAAATTTGAATCCAACACCCAAAATTTATTTTCATAATTAATTTAAACGAGTCAATTTTAAGTTGAACACGAAAAAGAATATGTAAATTGAGTCGAAAACGAATGTGGGCTCTAAAGATTAACGACAGCTCCCCGTGAACTCTCTCTGCATTTTTTTTTTTTTTTTTTAGAGAGATCTTAGGAATGACTAATTTTCAAAAGTCAAATTGGATTGCAGATAAGACATTACCCAGAGATTTCGCCCTCATTTAGTAGAAAATTTTTTCCATAAGAAGCACTTATGCAGCTCTGCATGCGGACTTCAAGTAATATGCCGTCACGTAGAGGTTATTGAGGTGAAACCATGGAAATTATTGAGGGGTTATTGGGGTGTTATTATGAGGTTGTTATGGGGGTTATGCAGAGGGAGGAGATTATTGAGGGGTTATTAGGATGTTATTATGAGGTTATTGCAGAGTGGAACCGCAGAGATTTATTGGGAGATTATTGAGAGTGTAACAACAGAGGTTATTAAGAGATCATTGAGAGTTTATTACGGTTTTATTTGAATTGATGTTTCAATAACCCCCAATAACCCTGAATTACTCTTCCAATAACCTCCACGATTCCACTTCAATAATCTCCATGGGAGGTGGGCCCGATACAGCACATGTTAAGGCATATTGCTGGAGGAAATACATAGTGTTGCGTACGTGTTTCGTATGTAATAATTTCTTCATTTAGTGATGACTTTTTGGTCTAAAATTCAAAATTTCCCATAAGTGCATGCACTTATATGGTTAATTACCCCTCCTGATAATAGGAGAACACTTTTGATTAAGTTTACTCATTAAAAATTAAAAAATCAAACATATAATAGCAGCTGACTTAAGATTTAAGTTGTAGAATTCATTACTTGAAGTCTAAAGCGGATAATGGGGGAATGAAGATGAAAGTCGATTAAGATTTCATGGTTTCGTCATCCTGGGTCGTCATGGACCCTGATATACTTAGTCAGATGAGGTAGTCCACCCAACATGACAGAAGGAGCCTTGTTAGCAGTCATGGGTTGGGTCGTGCAAGAAATCCTTATAGATCTAGGGTGGACGTTTGTCTAAGGGGATAAATTTAATTCGACCTTAGCTAACAGAAGAAGTTTTATGTCAATCAATTGTACAACTATGATTCACAAAAAGGTTGAAAACTATTGAGAAACATACAGGTTGTGGTTGTGACCGTAATATAATAGTGTCATTTTGCAACAATCATCCGTTCAGAGGGCTTTGGTTGTCACTGATATTTTGTGGTGTCATTTAGCGGCAGAACCACACGGACAGGGGACTTGGGTCACGTCCTTACTGGCATGCAATTACTTTGATAGTGAATATATTGATACATTGATATGACATTCCCACCTTTTAAGTTGCAGTCAATCAAAATTTTATTGCCCACAACAAACTATTACAAATGGTGGATCAAATTTGTTTTTAGTTTTTAAGTGATTGAATTTTAACTTGAATATTTTTTATTTAAAATACTAACCCCTCTGGTTGAAATCTTCGATCAACGTGGACGCGATCGGGGATTTAAGCATTTTAAAGCTTTTATATTTGAAGGGAAGATAGCTTAAGCTTTTAAAAGTATAAGTCTTGTCGACTCCTATCCTTATATGTAGAATAATCAAACTTGTAAACTATTATTTCAGAATTTAAATATTTATTAGGCCTTACTAGACTCGTTAAGTCCAGCCCTTACGAGAATGAGGGTCGAACTAGTGGAGAAGGACTTGCAACCCTATTCTATAGACAAGGCGGTCTAATTAGCCCGCGCAGCACTCTCGAATATAATATGTAAGCATTTAACATATTGCTTGGAGCACATGCGGGCATTGAAAAAATATGTGTAATTGATTTATTTATATAGACATTTTAAGCATATACAACTCAAGAGTATCTTACGTGGTACTTATCTAAGTCTTGATAGTAGACTCACATTTCAAAATATCTCATTTGACTTAAAAGATAATCATTGACTTTATAAAGATTTTAAAAACATTGAAAGCTTGAGTACTTGCAAGAGCATTATGATTTTAAGGCTTAAAAAAGGACCATCTCCTATTTTCTATCCTGTGTACTGTGAATTCGATGGCTGTGGTGATTTTAATTTCAAATTTTAAGAAAATTCCATATTTGAATTATGCTTTGCCCCTTAGGAGTTCAAGTCTGAATAGCTCAATTACAAAATATTTTTAGATTTACTAGCTTAAATTTTAAAATCCAAATCTTAATATTTTAAGCCTTGAAAGTTTATATTTTAATAGCTCGTAACTTTAAATTTTTTTTAGATCCCTAAGAGCCTAAATATTCAAAAGCCTAAGTCCCCAATATTTTAAAATCCTAAGAGCCTAAATTCTGAAAGCTCGAGTCCAAATCATTTTAAAACTCGAATAAGTCAAATTTTATGTTATTTTATAAGCTCAAATATTTTTAAAATTTATATTAATTACAAGTCCAAATCACCCATAATTCCATGAGCCTTCGAAAGTCAAACCCCGTAAAAAGGCACGAGAGAATGCCAACATTCCCAATTATCACTAAAGAATCACTGGTCAGTGTCGTAAGATACTACAGTCGAGGAGCAAAAAGAGTATTTAACCTAAGATCTCAAAAGATGTGATGGGGTTTCAATGTACCTGCAGGAAATTTCAATTCACAAGCAGAGAGTTCCCCGATTTTAAAAATAACTCTCCAGACGAATTCTCAATTTTCCCCACCAAACAAGTATTTGTATTGTCCTCAAATGGAGGTTTTCAAAAAGAAGCTTCCCAACTGTCCCAATATTATACTTGCATGAAAGCATGAAACCCTTATTTTAAAAGAATTCTTCAAACGAGTACACACTTTTCCACTCGGTTTTTCGAAAAAAGTTTCCCAATTGTCAAGAATGAAATGAAAGTACAACACAAATTTCTATATTTTTATACAGCACAATAATAAAACAATAAAGTAAGACAAACAGTAAAGTGATTGTTTAGTGTTTGAGAAGATGATATGACCAGGTTAAGCTAATTTAATGCTCGGTCTCGAATACAATTGGAGAAACTCGGTTTTGATAGCAATATCGGGCTTTATAGCAAAGCAAGGAGCTTTCAAGAACGGCACAGACGGAGCAGGATTAATCGTAGGCTTAGGCTAGAGAGACAAAAGTGGGTTGAGGCTTTGGTGTGCGAATACTTAAGATTGCGCGACTCAAGAAGCGCAACAAGGAAAAGCAAAAAGCGAGAAGAATCAATCGCAGGGAGGAAGAAGGATCGCGAGACTGTGTGGGCTCTAAAGCAGGGAACTCGCAGCAGTGAACGTTGATCGCAGCTGTGGGGTGCGGCGTCGGCAAGGCTTTGGGCAATTGTTTCACATGAACAGGTGAAGTTTGATCATGTAGAGAGAATCGCGCGCGACAGAGGACAATCAGACGAAGTTTAGGGCAAAGCAGGCTTCTTGAAATTCGACATAAGTTCGCAGCAAGGGTTTCGATGGGCTAGAGTAGAGTTGTGGCTTGGTTTCGCGAGAAGAGTTGAGAGGCTAGACGAGACTGACAAAGGATTAGAGCGGGTTTATGCGAAGGTTCTCGACATAGAAGGCTTGGCGAGGGCTTTTCGACATGAATGGGGAACGGATTGAGTAGGCTTTAGGGACAGCCAAGGATTTCGGACGGTGTGGAGGAAACAGAAGGAATATAGGGAAGCAATTGTGATTTTCCGTTTACAGACCTTAGAGTTGTGAGGAGATGAGGGTGTGCAGGAAAGAGGAGTTCGGGCGGCATCGGCATAGGAAAAAAGGGACGACACTGTGCGGGAATTGAAGGACTACAACACAGTAATTTTAAGTCCTTGATTCCAAATAGGAATAGTACTTACGGCTTAATGAAATAAAGATGAAGGGAAGAATTTACACAATTGGGAAAAAGAAGAACGATGAGAAAATACAGGCAAGAAATTTACCTTATGTGGAGTTAGAACAGGAAGAACAATATAGGCGAACAAAACTGTGACAAGTAGTAGAGAAACGGGAGCGAATACGTGGAACGAAAACAACCAAGAAGATGAGAGTTTGGAACGGTCAAGGGAGAAGAGGGGCTTTGTTTCGTTCGTCCCTTGTAACTGAGCCAAAGCGGGAACCGTTATCCCGTCGAACGAAGTTTTGGCAGGAGGGATAAGTAATTACTTAATTAATTAATTAATTTTTATTTTTTATCTCTTTTTTTGTGTTTCCCAGTAAACAATGAACACATTTTTCACAAGTAATTTCAAACACGAGCCAATTTCGAACATAATTAACTTTGAATGAACCAAACCTGAGCTTTGAGCTGGTTAAAGCTCAGCTCATTTACAGACATAAATGTTAATAATATGGTTACAGAGTATGATTAGACCATCAAAGGAGCTTCCAAACAAGGAGTAATATCTTCTCTCGCTAGCAAACAACCTCCTCAGAATGCAGTTTACAATTATGAAACTAGAGTGCATTAAGACATTTAAAGGAATTTAAAAGAATTTAATTTACTTTTGGCCAATTCTAGAATTATTGATTGAATTTGAGGACGAATAGATAAATAAAAACAACTCAACATGTTAGCTTTTCATAATCATGGTATAAGGAGGTTTGAATCCTCCCCTCACAAAGGAGATTCGACAAAGACCGCTACTTGGTCCTGATAGTGAGTAACTAGAAGAGGGGTGATGAAGAGGAGTCAAATTTGGGGTAGGAAAGAAAAGAGTTTCTGAAATCACGCCGGTAAGGTTCTCTTGGCGTAGCATAGTCATTCATATTCATGATGAAAACAAAGAGTTTGATCAATAATGTTACACCATATGCTTCGGACATAAAAAAAATTACTTACTAAAGAAAGCAACTTTTGCCAAGATATAAAATAAGTTAACTTTTTTGATATGGTATGGTTTTATAAACTCCCTACCATCTCCTGGATTAATTCTGTATATCCATTGACAAATGCATGGACGACTTGAAGCTTCCAATATCTTCTTGTATTGACAAATAACTCCAAGGAAGAATAAAGATCAAAGCCCTAGTGTTTCTACCAAAAGTCTTATACGATCACTCATGTAATAGAACGGGTGCCTTCCTGTAGGCATAAGCTTACTTAAAGCCTAAATCGACAACCTAGCAAACAATCAAAATATTTTATACTAGTGACTTATAATATTTGTTTTAATATTATCCTGAATCTCCAGAATTCCTGGCGTTAATTGAGAGGATCAATTGAACATTCCAATATATCTATGCATTCACATTTTACAGTTTTCAAGAGAATGAAGATGATTTATGGGTTGTTTCTGTGTTGTTATTTATAATAATTCAATGTTTCAAGTGCAGTGTAATTAGATACATTGTATACTGGTTTGATTAGATTATCTAATTTGTTATAACATGCACAATTGAACAGAGCGTGAAGAAAAGATAGTGGGGGCAATCACGTTTAGGGATGACATTTATTACTAGTTCAGTATGTTATTTATTATATTGGCATTGAGAATGAAATGCAGTGTAAATTTCATCCCTAGGCAAGATTAACAATATAAAATGCACGACTACAATGTGTTCATCCTCGTCTCCTGTGTGTCCATCACCGCGTAGTTGACACCAACTTTGCCCCATGGCATTAGCATGTCATATGCCGTTAGACCCTAGGGCAGCCCCAATCGCCCTTCTCTTTCACCTCCAATAGGCTTTTGTTTCTCTCATATTCGTCGTCACACTCGATCGCTTTCGTTGGCCTTTGTTAGGGTGCCTTCTGCATTCTCTATTCTTTCAAAGCAATTTGGTATTCCATCTTCTCCACATTGATTTCCCCCTTTCACGCTCTTGCTATATTAGTGGATTCAATATGCACATTTTAAAATGGTTCCCTCATTTTGATTTCTAGATAGAACCTCCTATCACTCATGTTTGAATCTATTTCCGCAATTTGTGTGCACTATTTCAACTAATCATCTTATTTTCTTAGCACCCCTTTTTGAAAAGTCGTTACAAGTGAATACTACAACAATTCATTTTACTAGGCCCTCTGTGACGAGTCTTGGCAGAATTAAATGTTACATACTTGCTTCATAAAAAAATTGTGGATTAAATCGTAGTCTTCAAAACATTGACAGAAAGTGATATTTGAAAATATTCCTTCATATTGCTCATCTTGTCATATTTTTTGTTATCATTTTTTTGAATGTTTCCAAGCACATCCTAAGCTGAAGCTTCAAAAATTTCGATCACAAACCTTTCCATCTAATGCTTGGATTGATCTTCCTAATTGTTTGGTGAATGACCTCTCCTCATCTAATCAAACCTACTCTCAAAATTTGAACCAAGATCATTGATTGATATTACTGCTCCTACTAGCCATCTTGAAATCTCTGCAACTATTGATATGACCACTAATAATACTTGCAAGTTCTTGAAACGCCACAACTTCATCTCATTTGTGAAGACAATTATTCACCACAGCGGGACTCTGACTTTCATAATATTTGCCAGATGAAACTTTGCGAGCATGGCTACAAATTATTGCAGAAAATAATCATCAGTGGTATACATTATAATCGGCAGATCAATATAACAGCAAATAATGCAAAATAAAGCTACTTCAATAAACTCTAGAAATAATGTTTCATTCAGCAGGAAACAGTTGAAAACAGATCCAATGATTGAAAAAAAGGTTGAAAACTGATAATAGTCGAGTCAAACCTGTAATGGCTTTTGAATGTCCTCTTAGATGCTGAATTATTGAAGGTGGCTCTGATACATGACAAACAGCCAGACTTCCGTCAGATGAACCATATGCAAGTAATTCAGAACTCATATGCCCAAACTTTAAGATGGTAACTGAAAAAGAAAATTCAATTAGTTAATGCCTTTGGAAACTCATTTTTTCATCGAATCATATAAAGAAATATATTTACAATGCCCATATATAAACATAACTTTTAGTTTCAATTTAACAGATATAACCTGAAGCTTTGCAGTTGTCAAAGATGCAATGCATCCCAACAAATGAATATGCAGGCTCAACAAGCCCAAACTGGTGATCTGCATCATTTGAGCTGAAACTTGAGCGGTGACCAGATGAAGGAAAGAAACCTCTGAGGTCCTGCAAAGAAAAATAACTCCTTTATACAACCTTATGTTTGATTCAAGTTATAGCATTAATTTAGTTCAAAAGTTTCAAAAATTTAAGCCCTGCCCCGGTATGGAACCAGCAAAGCAGCTCAAACACACTAAAAAACAAGAACAAGAACAGTCAAAAAAGAAATATTTTCTTTAGCTACCAAATGCGTATCTCAATTTGAAATATGTATGTATGTATATCTCTATATTCTCCTATTGCCCAAACGGAAAGCATAAAATCAGAATTAGAATAACATCTTAAATACTATGTGGAGAAAAAAGTATCTCTCTACGCAAGAACACCAAGATTAACAGAAAAGCAACTGCGTTGCAGACGATCAAGGTTTTAATACTCCACATCATGTCCCAAAAAACTATATACTACAAGACAACATTAGTTCAAAATGCTAACCATTGTTTTCAGCATTAAAACTGTCTATATAATCTATTGTATGAAAAGATTACGGCTATCTGAAGAATTTGACTCCTAGGTCTTGCTTGTGTTGGATTTACCTAGAACTTGAAAGAATTTGAAAGATTCTTTTCAACTTTACTGAGCCCGTCTTGAATTCTATATTTATTCACTAAAATATGTGCGTACGGTATACATGTCACATTAAAACCTTATTCATGTGCATTTTAAAACTCTTTCCAATTATCTCAGCCACTTATTGATGCTAGAGGCATATTGGTAAATTATTCATTGCAACTACAGCTGAATCAATTAGCTTATAGACCAAACTATCTTAAAAATCTCAAGACAGTCAAAACTTTGGACGACATTTTTGTAATTTACTGCTTTCGAATCATGCAGTTAACAACAAAAAACAGGTATATGATCAAATGAACCAAAACCAAAATTTTCAAATATTAAGTTGGTCACTAAGTAAAATTCATGCAACAAAATAGTGAAAATATAAGAAAGTAAAACTTCACAACATGAAGGACAACCAAGAATATACAATTGACGTCTAATTGAAAGAAATAATTAAGCTCATAAAAGCAGGTGCAAAGAGATGACCACAATTAGGAGACTATTAAATTGAAATTGATTGAAGTGGCATAAACTCGGCGGTTTTATTAGAATATGTAAATGTATACAAGCCAACAAACGTTGTGCTTAAAGCTAGGTTTGTGAAGTCATGACTTTGCAGAAATATCATCATAAACACAAATAGTAGAATACAAACAGGATAGATATACAAACCCGGCTAGAACTTTGGCTCTCTGAATCAAACAAAATAGAGTGGGGGCCTTGAGATGAGGCCCAATGCCCACTGAAATGAAAGCATTACCTTCACGTTAGAATTTGATTAACAATAGAAAATGGTATAAGTTTGAAACCACAATTTGGGTGCGGTGCGAAAAGAAATGAAACTAGTATTATCGTATAAGAGTTGTAGAAGTAAAAGATTAATGAGAAAAAGAGTTCACTACTTGGAAACCCCAAGTAATGATTTCAAAAAGACGAATTTAAATTCAATAGATTTAAATGGACACATAATGTAAACAAAGAAATCTACCGAGCGCGCTTACCCACAATAGTGGTTAAGGGTTTAGTTTCCCACCATGAGGTCACAGGTTTGAATCACAAATATTGCCTTTTGGCCTCAACTACCCCGAAAAAAAAAAAAAAAAAATTAAAAAAACTATAAAAAATTATTATAAATATCCACCTACTCTGCTTGAGCTAAATCAAGTAATAGTTCAATTTTGCATCGTTCTTTAAAATCTTTAGAACAATTTCCAACTCAATAAGATGAAAGATATTAATGAAATTTTCAAATATACAAAATAATTCACATGAATTCCCTCATTGATAAATTAAAGGAAGATATACATACATACCATTCAATTCCTATGTATTTACATATATAACACCAAAAACTCAATGCTTACATACATACCACCTTACCTATAAATGAAAATGTATATTCAACTTTAAAAATTAAAATGATGGTATTTTTTATGTAATATGAAAGATTTAGCTGGTATAAATGTAAAAAATAAAGTTAAGTTGTTAGATGTACATAGGAATTGGATTGTATGCATGTAAATGCCCTTAAATTAAAACAAGTCTACATTTTTTTTTGTTTTACATTAAGGCATGCTATTAGATTATTTACATACTACCTATTAGTAATTATTTTCCACATAGTTGATTTAGCAATATTATGGTGATAACAAAGATGAGGATGAGCACTTGGTTTAGGGCAGTCAAAAAGATTTTAATGTTCACAAACAACTCATGTTCGGCTTGTTAAATAGCTCGTATTCAAATCGTTCATTAAGCGAGCCGAACATGAACAACCCTATGTTCGATCATGTTCAACTCATTCTAGCTATATATATATATATATATATATATATNNCACCTAAATTTAAATCTGAAAGACAATTCCTACCACTGACCTTGGCCTCCTTTAACTTCTCATTAAATGATTATTTAGACTGTAAGCGTAGAACATTTAGAGGTCATCAACCTCCTAAATATCGCATGAAAAATTTTTTACCATAATATTTAGTGCTTCTTTCAACTCCAAAAATAATTTTTTTGAGCCCAACCATTCATCCGACTGTCAAATTCTTCTGCCGCAAGCCTTGGTTTGTTGGTGGTGTGGTCATTGTAAGTCCCCTCAGGTCAACGGTTCGATCCCACCATGGCGCGGGCTCTCATCATGCGGTCTAAATACGCATAGGAAATCAAAAGTTGGGTCTCTGTCAAATATCGACTTCCTTTATATATATATATATATTTAAATCACCATTGCTCATATGGTCATGTGATTATGCGTCTTTATCTTATAAAAACAGTGCAGGTTTGAATTCAGCACCTTACATATATTTTTCTAATTAACTTAAATGAGCCAACTCGAGCCAAACACAAGCTGAAAATGAATACGAATATTTTTTCGAGTCGAACACGAATAGATTATTCACGAGTCCTTTCGAACATTAGACAATCTCAACAAAAAACCTATAAACGAGCCAAGCACGAGCACATGTTCAGCTCGCTCAAGCTCGGCTCGTTTACACCCCTATTGGGTTACAACTCATTATAGTTGACAACCTCAAGAGAATTGCATTTTCAGCTCTTGATTTCAAACAAAACTAGTTAAAATAAATGTTGCATTCAACTCATCCACAATTTTTAAGCATTTTCGGTTAATAATAACATGATTCAAATCCTTTCAAAAGTCTGGTTGAGCAAGTTCAACAATATTTGAAGAACTTTTGTGGATGAACCTACCCTCACCTAAGGTTAGACAATCCTCTAAACAGAACTCATATTTCTCGAGTTTAGAGTGGTTAAAAATAAACTTATGGAATGGATATATTCTAAATCAAGCTGACAAGAATTAATTTATTTTAAAATCATTTTGGTAGAATTGAAGCTAAGACTTGAGTGTTAGGGATTGATTTATTGAGTATGCAAGGACATCCAAGCAATGTACAAAGTTACCTCAAATTTATATAGCATACATATAAATATATGTTTAAAATATTTCAAGACAACTCAAACAAAGGTTTGATTAAGCCTCCCAGAACGGTAACTCAAGTAGAAAATCGGACTAAGTCATTCATCCTTGCTTGAAACTCAATTCAAGATATTCAAATCTATTTAGATCCAACCAAAAATCCAATAAAATTTCAATCAAGGGTATCCTTACACTTTCAGTGAGAAGACTGGCCATAAACAAATTCATATATATATTAGAGCTTGGTAAAAATAATAAAAGACTAAATATTTATCTAATAAAACCATACGCAGATAAGGACTTACATTGTAGAGAATCTTTCGCAATGGAGCTCAACTAACCACCTTCACAAATACAATATTTGACTATTAGTTGGATTAAAGCTTCTTTTTCTTTTACAAATTTGTTAATTAGTGCATAACCCATGCCTAGGAAAGCTTTACTAAACATGAGATTGAATGTCCATTGCAGCCCCGCCTGCGAATTTAGCTTATGTAAGAGATAACTCCCTCAAATATTGAGAAAATTGAACACATAAATAGAAGGCCACATTGTTATCCAAACTCAAAATCTTTTGAGAATAATACATTAAAACAATGTTTTAATGTCTAGCCTTCTTAATATATTGCTTATAGCTATACTCCTTAAAAAACTAACTTCTTCATGTTATGAATGATTATAGGAAATAAGTGGTTGGATTATGGTTTTTGTAAAAGATTATCTTTTGATATCAGATTAAAATTGCATCAACATTCAGAATTAACTTTACCAATTGAATAATCATTATGCTTGCAAAATATAAAGTGAAAAATAGAAAAAAGGTGTACAAAAAGCCAAATTGTTCGAAAATCAAAATTAAACTACCTAAAGTGATTGATATAAATTAGTTCAAGTTTACGTTTAGCTAGATTTAGGTTTAAGAAATTACAAAAACAACAAGTCTTTATCCCACTAAGTGGGGTCGGCCACATGAATCATTTTTATCCATTGTGTCCTATTGAGTGTCATATTTTCATTTAATTTTAATATATTAAGATCATTTTTTATACAATATATCCTCTACCTCTGTCTTTCTTAACATAAGTCGAATCTAAAACATATACTCTCCTAACCCGATCATCAGATGGTCGACGTTTAATGTGACCAAGCCATCTAAAACGATTCTCTCTAATCTTGTCTGTCACTAGAGCTACACCAACCCTATCACGGATATATTTGTTTCGTAGTTTGTCTCCAATTTTCAAGCCACTCAATCACCTAAGCATTCTCATCTCAGCAACACTTAACTTTGCCATATGCTTCTCTTTTAAAGGCCAACATTTTGCGTCATAGAGCATTGCAGGTCTCATCACCATCTTATAAAATTTGCCTTTCGGTCTAAGCGGTACTTTTCTATCGCAAAATAGGTTTGATGCATTCCTCCACTTCGACCAACCAACTTGAATTCTGCCAATAACATCCCCATCTATATCAACATCACTTTGAACAAAAGACCCGAGATATCTAGAGCACTCACACCTTTTAATGATTTGATTACTCATTGTTACAACTTTGTCACTGGAGCAACTACTACTAAAATTACATTCAATGTATTCAATTTTAGTCTTCTCAAACGAATGTCTTTAGACTCCAATGTAGACCTCCACAATTCAAGTTTTTCCTGAACCCTAAACCCTAAACTCTTTCTCTAGTCTTATCCACAAGAAGGATATCATCAACGAAAAGCATACACCAAGGTACATCCTCTTATAAATGTCCACTAAGAGCATACATAACTAAAGCAAAAAGATTTGGCTCGATTCAGGTTTAAATTTTTTTGAACAAAAAATAAACCAAATAAATTAACCATAACATATATAATCATAAAACATGTTCCAAAATTTCATTACATAGCAACCTTATAGCAAATTTAAGTACAATCACAACTCTTATTTGATATACTTTATGAAACATTTTAACTACTTTAATGGTCCAATTTAGAATAAATTTTCAAGCCACCATTAATAAAACATTAATTTCAACATAAGCGAACCAAATTAATCTGAATCAAAATTGATGAACCATATTTAATATATTTGTTTTCTTAAATTGACAACTAAGCCAAAATTGAACAAATCAAAATCAAATGAATTTTATTGATTTGGTTTGGTTTGGCATAATTGCAATTTGGTTTTAATTTTGTTTGATTAGGGTTAAATACAAACATGTTTTAACAAGTTTGGCAACAAATCGAATTGCGCACACACCACAATCTTGTTGAATAAATGAGGTAACAGTTGAAAATCTAAAACATCAAAGAATAGCATTTGATAAAAGATTATAAAATATTTTTAAAAATATTAATATGATATATGAGTCAATTTGCAAAACTATCTCATCATGTTTAGACATTACAAACGTCAAATACAGGTTAAAGTGATTTTAAGGAAAGAACATCCATAATGATCTTCCAAATTCACTTGTCACTCTAAAAATCTTAAAAGGAAAAGTCACCCTTCAAATTCAACCTTTTAGGGTCTGTTTGGGGCAGCTGTAGCTTATTGAATAATTTGTTGTAAGTTGATTAAAAATAATCTGCTAATAAGCTATGTGCGGTGGTTATTACAAATTTTTATTTTTTTAGAAAAGTCAAACCGCAGTCTGAAAGCTCCCACCGCACCTAGATAGGTGCAGGGTGAAAACGTTGTTTTCAGCGTTTTGAAAACGCACAAGCTGTCAAAACGTTACTTACCCAAACAGGCCAAGTGCGTTTTCAAAACGCCACCACACCAAATAAGCTGCCCCAAACGGACCCTTAATTTAACCAAGCAATAAGGCATGAGGAAAGCTTAATTGTTGCATAATGTAAAGCTAGGCCATCTCTATAAAACAATATGACTACAGCTAGCCCAAGCTTTAAAGTTTGCTAGCATTCTTACCTTGATAGAAACCAAACGAGAACACACGAAGTTTCCTATGATAGCAACCACAAGGATGAATATTATGCTAAAGATCTTCAAGCATGTTAAAACACTATTTATGAAGAGGAGCTAGATGAGAATATTGAAGAGAATATCTACCTTAGTGAAATCATAATAGAAACAATCTTAAACCAAAATACATAAAGACAATGAATTTTATGAACTGTTAAAAAGATTTAAGGTGGAATTTATTAAAAAAAAGACAACTACTTAAGATAAAAGGCAAGATTCAAATGTCCCTTTGGATTGGTTCTCCGTGATACTAGAGACTCTCAAAAAAGTTAAAATTAATACTAGAAGGATGAGAGAAAATAATTGGAAAAAAATCAATGAAATAAACTTCAATTTTCTTA
Organism: Phalaenopsis hybrid cultivar; assembly: GCA_002079205.1. Taxonomy (NCBI): domain Eukaryota; kingdom Viridiplantae; phylum Streptophyta; class Magnoliopsida; order Asparagales; family Orchidaceae; genus Phalaenopsis; species Phalaenopsis hybrid cultivar. The sequence continues at coordinate 67,207 of JXCR01144413.1, forward strand.
TTCTACATGAGTCAATCATTGTTTAAATTGAGCTATTTTTATGAGGTAGTTCATATCTTATATTTTTGTTTAAATTTGAATTAATTCCTAAGTGTCACTTTCATCTGTATAAATAGAGATCAAGTTTGTAATCTACAACTAAGTATTAATTGAATAGAATTGTATCTCCATTCTTCTAAACTTTAGTTTCTTTCACCTCACTTTCTCTTCTATGTTTCATCAGTTCCTACACCATCAGCCGCTAAATCCCCCTCTGCCAGTAATTAGACTTTTACCTCTTCAACCGCAAATCATCCAATAGCTCAACCAACCANCATAACTAAAGCAAAAAGATTTGGCTCGAATCAGGTTTAAATTTTTTTGAACAAAAAATAAACCAAATAAATTAACCATAACATATATAATTATAAAACATGTTCCAAATTTTCATTACATAGCAACCTTATAACAAATTCAAGTACAATCACAACTCTTATTTGATATACTTTATGAAACATTTTAACTACTTTAACGGTCCATCAATTTAGAATAAATTTTCAAGTCACCATTAATAAAACATTAATTTCAACATAAGCGAACCAAATTAATGTGAATCAAAATTGATGAACCATATTTAATATATTAGTTTTATTAAATTGACAACTAAGCCAAAATTGAACAAATCAAAATCAAATGAATTTTATTGATTTTTTTTTGTTTGGAATAATTGCAATTTGGTTTTAATTTTGTTTGATTGGGGTTAAAAACAAACATGTTTTAACAAGTTTGGAAACAAATCGAATTGTGCACACACAACAATCTTGTTGAATAAATGAGGTAACAGTTGAAAATCTAAAACATCAAAGAATGGTCTTTGATAAAAGATTNGTTTGGCATAATTGCAATTTGGTTTTGATTTTGTTTGATTGGGGTTAAATTCAAACATGTTTTAACAAGTTTGGAAACAAATCGAATTGTGCACACACCACAATCTTGTTGAATAAATGAGGTAACAGTTGAAAATCTAAAACATCAAAGAATGGTCTTTGATAAAAGATTATAAAATATTTTTAAAAATATTAATATGATATATGAGTCAATTTACAAAACTATCTCATCATGTTTAGACATTACAAACGTCAAATACAACTTAAAGTGATTTTAAGGANTTTGAAAATCTAAAACATCAAAGAATGATCTTTGATAAAAGATTATAAAATATTTTTAAAAATATTAATATGATATATGAATCAATTTACAAAACTATCTCATCATGTTTAGACATTACAAACGTCAAATACAACTTAAAGTGATTTTAAGGAAAGAACATCCACAATGATCTTCCAAATCAAGTCGCCCTTCAAATTCAACCCTTTAATTTAACCAAGCAATAAGGCATGAAGAAAGCTTAATTGTTCCATAATGTAAAGCTAGGCCATCTCCATAAAACAATATGACTACAGGTAGTCCAAGCTTTAAAGTTTGCTAGCANATAATGTAAAGCTAGGCCATCTCCATAAAACAATATGACTACAGGTAGTCCAAGCTTTAAAGTTTGCTAGCANTATGATCTTCCAAATTCACTTGTCACTCTAAAAATCTTAAAGGAAAAGTCGCCCTTCAAATTCAACCTTTTAATTTAACCAAGCAATAAGGCATGAGGAAAGCTTAATTGTTCCATAATGTAAAGCTAGGCCGTCTCCATAAAACAATATGACTACAGGTAGTCCAAGCTTTAAAGTTTGCTAGCATTCTTACCTTGATAAAAACCAAACGAGAACACACAAAGTTTCCTATGATAGCAACCACAAGGATGAATATTATGTTAAAGATCTTCAAGCATGTTAAAACACTATTTATGAAGAGGAGCTAGATGAGATTATTGAAGAGAATATCTACCTTAGTGAAATCATAATAGAAACAATCTTAAAAACCCCAAAACACAAAGACAATGAATTTTATGAACTGTTAAAAATATTTCAGGTGGAATTTATTAAAAAAAAGACAACTACTTAAGATAAAAGGAAAGATTCAAATGTCCCTTTGGATTGGTTCTCCGTGATACTAGACACTCTCAAAAAAGTTAAAATTAATACTAGAAGGATGAGAGAAAATAATTGGAAAAAAATCAATGAAATAAACTTCAATTTTCTTATTCTACATGAGTCAATCATTGTTTAAGGAGAGCTATTTCTATGAGGTAGTTCATATCTTCTATTTTTGTTTAAATTTGAATTAATTCCTAAGTGTCACTTTCATCTGTATAAATAGAGATCAAGTTTGTAATCTACAACTAAGTATTAATTGAATAGAATTGTATCTCCATTCTTCTAAACTTTAATTTCTTTCACCTCACTTTCTCTTCTATGTTTCATCTCACTTTCTCTTCTATGTTTCATCAGCTCCTACACCATCAGCCACTAAATCCCCCTCTGCCAGTAATTAGANCCTTGAATCCTGCATAAAAGCTATTCTACTTGTGAAAATAAATTGGTAAGTTTTCATTGGATTGAAACCCCAGCTTATAGTTTTAAGGAAGAAGATGAATACTACAGGTTCAACTATAGAGGNAATGCGATAGAATTTATAAAGTAGATGACTAGAAAGGAATTTTTTGCAAAAGAAAAATATATATTCATGAAATATATGGCATGGCTTCATTAAGGTATTCACGCATAATTGAAGATTCTTGCAGTTGATGACCTTGAATCTAGTATAAAAGCTATTCTACTTGTGAAAATAAATAGGTCACTTTTCATTGGATAGAAACCCCAGCTTTTAGTTTTAAGGAAGAAGATGAATGCTACAGGTTCAACTATAGAGGAGGAAAATAATAAACTGTTAGCCCCATAAGCTTTTGTGACTCATTAATGATTCATTGTAATTTTGATGGTAACAAACCTTATGTGGTATCATCTAATGGTTTGCTAACTGTCTATATAGATTATTCAATTAGTACCTACTAAGGTAATGGCAACAATGTTCATTAGGATAGCTTTGGAGCTTTAATTGCATGTATTTATACTCAAAAAGAACAATTCAAGAAGATCCTAGTGTAAAAGCTTATCCAAGATTGTTTTAGCCGAATGTGTTGTTTAAGATTCACTGTAAATTATTTGAGTTTACTTCAAAGAGCTATGAACAAAATAATTAAAATTGGTAAAAAAACCTTTAATTATAAATATATCAAACTTTATATTCAAAATTATTTATATGCACTTCTAAACCATTTATATGCACATTAAATTTGGATAATACCATGCCATAAATCAAAAAATGCTCCTAGCCTAATCATAAATACAATATAGGAGGATCATACAATCATGCATATAATTGTAGTTTTGTAAGCCCCAGGATAACTGGTTAAAGAGCTTTATTACACCAACCTCAATTTGCAAATATTGACTTTGCCAAAAATACAATGTACAAGTGATCAAAATAAAATTCATCAAAATTTGAGTTGATCATATAAAAAATTGAGGTTCGTACATACAACAAGGGATTGTCTATATGATCATCCAGTACTTAAGTATAATAGCTGGCTTGCATTAATTGGACCTTTGGGCTAGGTAGAAAATCGTTGAAATCTGCCTTAGCCTTCCCCGATTGCTTATAAACTACTTCTCTAACACCATTCTAAGTGATATGAAAGAAATGTTGAAGTTCTGAGCATATATTAAGAAATCAATTAAAGAAAATTCAAGTGTATATTAGCTAAAGTCCCTTTGGTCCTTGAGAAGTTCTCTCACTTAATCTCTTAAATTGCTCTATTTAGATTGCATTTTTATTGTATATTTAGCAATCATTATTCAAGAACTTGTATAATTATATTTTATTTGTGAATCTTAGAGACCCCACTTAGTGGGATAAAGGCTTGTTGTTGTTGTTGTTGTTGTTTTCGTTGTTGTTGTGAATCTTAGAGACATTGCCAAAGGGTATGAGCAGTTTGGATGAAATCATCTCTTATTTTTAAATTTTGGATAGTGACTGATATGAATTTGTATTTGGGCAGCATTTGCCCATAAGTAGAGTGCATAAACCATGATAATTTCTATGCCAACTCAAAGAGTAAAGGAGTACGATTAGCTAGTAGTGACTCTTGTTAGAGGAATTCTAGCTACGAGGAGAAGTAGGCATAGAGGAAGGTCGTTTAGGTGTTGAACAATGTAAAAACATTTTGTCTCGTTACCCAATAATTCCAGAGGTATCGCCTATGAAGAAAAAATCCAATTTCCGTTTCTTCCATGGTTTAGGTTGTTATAATCAAGGAATTTATCATAATGGGCTAAGTATATAAACTAAATAACTTATAAACAAATATCACTGCCACATAAACCATGCAAATTATTGTTACTCCTATAATTTCGAATAATTTCTTATAGACATGCTCAATTAATATTGGACCATTTTACATACAATGGCAAAAGAAACCTATAAAAAGCAGCACCAACCTACAAATATAGTTAATCAATATTTACTCTAATAATTTGGAAAAGACTTCTTAGTTGTGCAAGCTTTGGCGAATCGTACTTCTTCTCATGAAGTTTTCAGATTCATGGCTTTTGTGAAACCACATGCAATGTTATAAAAAGATGCACCATACATGACACTCCAGGCAAGAAAAACAGCTAATAGCATTAAACTGGATTTTCTAGCTGCAAAATCTAAGATGCCAAAATGTCATGCAATTTTAAAACAAGCATCCTATTTTCATCTGAAATCGGATATCATATTCTGGATTAAGTTCAATATAAATACATTTCCCTTTCAAATCAGCTGCAAAGTTCTCATGGTAACCTACAGCTTTTCTCAAGTTCAGAACCACCCTCCAAAAAGAACAATATCAAGTTGGAATTGACATTATTTACAATAGCTCAAACTCCACAAATTTCAAATCAATTGGACAACCACAATCCACTGCAGTTTTGAACAAGTTGCAGGATCAAACCTGTGACTTGCTGTGCTTATATAGCTCTGTGTGATTTGACTCTCCCAATTCCTTGGCCTTCGGATGAAATTTCGATAAGCAGCATAGCCTCTCCTGTTGCACCGCCAGTCCTTCAATGCAATAGAATGTTAAACTACATACTACAAAACAATAACTAAGCATTGTGTCAACATTTTGAACATAGATTTTATTGCCACTATTTAAATCCTTGGGAATCTACCACAACCGATTGCAGATTACAAAACGAGCGCATAAGCATCAATTCAAGTGTCAGTCTGCAAATTAAGCGGCATGCTTAGGTACCCTGCACAATTACAATCAAAACAAAAAGGATATATCATGAAGCAGGTAAATCCGTAGAGTTTCTGCTCATAAGTGAACGTTGGTAGCCATGGCCATTGGAACGGAAAATTGCACTGGCGGATCTTGGAACTTGAACACTGACCAGTACTATGCCCAGATCCAGATCTCACTACTTTCAAAACTGGTTATGCCCAATAAGAACAGCTAAAGCCCTAATACTAGAATCAGGAGCTATGCTACCTTGCGCTGCGGGAGTGAATGAGCCTTGCGATGGAGAGAAGAAGACGACAGATCCAGATCTCACTACTTTCAAAACTGGTTATGCCCAATAAGAACAGCTAAAGCCCTAACACTAGAATCAGGAGCTATGCTACCTTGCGCTGCGGGAGTGAATGAGCCTTGCGATGGAGAAGAAGACGACGGATNGGCATCAATTCAAGTGCCAGTCTGCAAATTAAGTGGCATGCTTAGAACCCTGCACAATTACGATCAAAATAAAAAGGATATATCATGAAGCAGGTAAATCCGTAGAGTTTGTGCTCATAAGTGAACGTTGGTAGCCATGGCCATTGGAACGGAAAATTGCACTTGGACCTTGAACACTGACCAGTATTATGCCCAGATCCAGATCTCACTACTTTCTAAACTGGTTATACCCAATAAGAANAGGATATATCATGAAGCAGGTAAATCCGTAGGGTTTGTGCTCATAAGTGAACGTTGGTAGCCATGGCCATTGGAACGGAAAATTGCACTTGGAACTTGAACACTGACCAGTATTATGCCCAGATCCAGATCTCACTACTTTCTAAACTGGTTATACCCAATAAGAACAGCTAAAGCCCTAATATTAGAATCAGGAGCTATGCTACCTTGCGCTGCGGGAGTGAATGAGCCTTGCGATGGAGAAGAAGACGACGGATCGCAACGTAGTTGGGGTCATGGTGGGACATGGGAGGCTGTAGCAGGCAGCTCACGAACACTGGATCCGTTTCCGGCGTCCATGGGAGTTTCTCCTCGCCCATCTTCAAATCCACCACTCCAGCTCCGCCGCCGGTCTCCTCCATTACTAGCTCGCTGTGTTTGTAGCCCTCACCCTATCTATGTATCTCCTCCCATGAAGGAGATCGAAAACGGCGAAAGATTTTAGGGAAGAAGGCCATTCATGGATCTCTTCTTGCCGCCACAGTTAGACGAAGGATTTCGAAAAATAANTTATGCCCAGATCTAGATCTCACTACTTTCAAAACTGGTTATGCCCAATAAGAACAGTTAAAGCCCTAATACTAGACAAGGAGCTATGCTACCTTGCGCTGTGGGAGTGAATGAGCCTTGCGATGGAGAAGAAGACGACGGATCGCAACGTAGTTGGCGTCATGGTGGGACATGGGAGGCTGTAGCAGGCAGCTCACGAACACTGGATCCGTTTCCGGCGGCCATGGGACTTTTTCCTCGTCCATCTTCAAATCCACCACTCCAGCTCCGCCGCCGGTCTCCTCCATTACTAGCTCGCTGTGTTTGTAGCCCTCACCCTATCTATGTATCTCCTCCCATGAAGGAGAACGAAAACGGCGAAAGATTTTAGGGAAGAAGGCCATTCATGGATCTCTTCTTGCCACCGGGAGCAGATTCGCGCTACAGTTAGACGAAGGATTTTCGAAAAATAAGAATTTATCGATGTAAATTTTTGAAAAAAAAATAAGATAATAAGGACAATGATAATTGCATACAAACCACCTCAAAAAATATTGATATCGATAAATTAATGAACCAAGTGATTTTTTGAACTGCGGAGATGATGCATTTTCCGATGACACGATCAAATCATTGAAATTTTGAGAAAAATGAAAAATATGAGTTTGGGTCTTACCTTCAATTTGGACATTTTGAGTGAGAATTTAAAAAATGAATCAGGATGGTTGTTTTGTAAATAGCAAGTTTAAGGTGATCTTACATATCACTCAATTCTTAAGATATGAAAATATATATTTCATTTTAAGAATTTTAAAATTGTGATATTTTTGTGTTATGAAAATTTTGGGTNTCGAAAAATAAGAATTTATCGATGTAAATTTTTGAAAAAGAATAAGATAATACGGATAATGATAATTGCATACAAACCACCTCAAAAAAGATTGATATCGATAAATTAATGAACCAAGTGATTTTTTGAGCTGCGGAGACGATGCATTTACTTACCGATGCCACGGTCAAATACTTTCAATTTTGACATTTTGATTGAGAATTTAAGAAATGAATGAGGATGGTTGTTTTGTAAATAGCAAGTTTAAGGTGGACTTACATATCACTCAATTCTTAAGATATGAAAATATATATTTCATTTTAAGAGTTTTAAAATTGTGATATTTTTGTGTTATGAAAAATTTGGGTGGTATAAATATAAGAAAATATGAGATTAGTAATGTTGAAATGTTCTATAAAATAAATAAAATTTTTTTATATTTTTTTTCATAAATAAAATAATATAATTCATAAAATATTAATGCTATATGAAAACCAACTACAATGTTAGGAGTGCATCTAATTTATTGATGGAGTATGAAACACAAGCATTCTTTTAGGGTTGTAATAAATGCACATAATTTGTAAGGGCTACACTAAATCTAATAGAGCATTGAGCTTGCACTAAAGACAAGTTCAATACTAAGTTGCAATGAATTAGAGCATGTAACTCAACATCATGTAGAATTTTGATTTGATTTGAACTTTTTTACTAGATTAATTTAATGTTCACTTAATTTTTATTAAAATCAACATCAATTTGTTTTATGAAGGGGCAAAGTTATAAAAAAATTAGTACGGGCGTAAATTGAGTATTTTAAAAAAAGTCATTATTGGGGTTGAATTTAAATGCTAAAATTTTAGAAAATGTATAAAATAGCTTTTTGAAGAATAACATCCATGTTTTTTAGACTTATTGACGTGTGCTAGAAAAATCGCAGCAGAATATTAACAGGTTATCATCTTAGCTTGGTATGAAGATTTAGCACACTCAGAAAAAGAGAAAACAACTAATAAGGACACCAGAAGTGTTTATGTGGAAAAACTGGAAAGAGAAAAACCACAGAGACTAACACAGCTGAAAAATTCTACTATAAAAAAATGATTATTGCTGCAACGACTGGTTCCACAAGCAGTAAAATGTTTTCAGGTTTTCCAAGTTATAACATCAACTCACGACGTCTGATAGCAATTGGCGGCTTCAAATCGGTGGTAGGAGTGATGTTGGACTTTAGTTTCTTTCAAAGCTTCAAATTTTTTCTCAAGCTTGAATAACCCCCCCCCCCCCCCCCNTAAATCGAACACAAACTCATTGACGAACCGAACACGAACTGTCCGCAAACAACGAGCTTTTTTGACAGCCCTAGCGGAGACCATGCATTTACCGACCTTCAATTTTGACATTCTGAGTGAGAATTTAAAAAATGAATGAGGATGGTTGTTTTGTAAATAGCAAGTTTAAGGTGGACTTACACATCATTCAATTCTTAAGATATGAAAATATATATTTCATTTAAGAATTTTAAAATTGTGATATTTTTGTGTTATGAAAATTTTGGGTGGTATAAATATAAGAAAATATGAGATTAGGTAATGTTGAAATGTTCTATAACATAAATAAAAAAAATTTTATATTTTTTTTTCATAAATAAAATAATATAATTCATAAAATATTAAAGCTATATGAAAACCAACTACAATGTTAGGAGTGCATCTAATTTATTGATGGAATATGAAACACAAGCATTCTTTTAGGGTTGTAATAAATGCACATAATTTGTAAGGGCTACACTAAATCTAATAGAGCATTGAGCTTGCACTAAAGACAAGTTCAATACTCTATCAAAGGTTAAGCTATTCAATATTATAAATTAATATCTAATAAAATCACATTAAATACTCTGTCATGTTGTTCATCCTTTTTTCTTTCATATTATCTATATCTTCATAAGGCCAATTAGAATGATAATCCTGTAAAAATCAAAGGTTAAGCTATTAAATAAGTTTTATTTTTAAACTTTTTTATTATTAAAAGTAAGCTTTAGTGTCCTCTTAAGATATATTAACCATTTTAAGATGTATATTTGATTTTCTTGCNGGGTTCGTTTGGGGCAGCTTATTTGGTGTAGTGACATTTTGAAAACGCACCTGACTTGTTTGGGTAANGTATGAGATTAGGTAATGTTTAAATGTTCTATAAAATAATTAAAAAAAAATTATTTTTTTTCATAAATAAAATAATATAATTCATAAAATATTAAAGCTATATGAAAACCAACTACAATGTTAGGATTGCATCTAATTTATTGATGGAATATGAAACACAAGCATTCTTTTAGGGTTGTAATAAATGCACATAATTTGTAAGGGCTACACTAAGGGTTCGTTTGGGGCAGCTTATTTGGTGTAGTGACATTTTGAAAACGCACCTGACTTGTTTGGGTAAACTGTTTTTTGGCAGCTTATGCGCTTTCAAAACGCTGAAAACAATGTTTTCTCACCACACCTATCTAGTTTTGGTGACAGTTTTCTTGCAGCGGTTTGGTTTTTCCAAAAAAATAAAAAATTGTAATAACCACCGTACCTAGCTTATCAGCTGATTATTTTTAATCAGTTTATTAGCAGATTATTTAATAAGCTGCAGCTGCCCCAAACAGACCCTAAATCTAATAGAGCATTGAGCTTGCACTAAAGACAAGTTCAATACTAAGTGCAATGAATTAGAGCATGTAACATGTGGAATTTTGATTTGATTTGAACTTTTTTACTAGGTTAATTTAATGTTCACTTATTTTTTTATTGAAACCAACATCAATTTGTTTTATGATGGGGTAAAGTTTTAAAAAAATTAGTACGGGCGTAAATTGACTATTTTAAAAAATGTCATTATAGGGGTTGAATTTAAATGCTAAAATTTTAGAAAATGTATAAATTAGCTTTTTGAAGAATAACATCAATATTTTTTAGACTTATTGATGAGTGCTAGAAAAATCACGGCAGAATATTAACAGTTTAACATCTTAGCTTGGTATGAAGATTTAGCACTTACTCAGAAAAAGAGAAAACAACTAATAAAGACACAAGAAGCTTTTATGTGGAAAAACTAGAAAGAGAAAAATCACAGGGACTAACCTAGTTGAAAAATTCTACTATAAAAAGATGATTATTGCTGCAACGACTTGTTCCACAACCGGTAAAATGTTACCAAGTTTTGGAAGTTATAACGTCGACTCACGACTTCGATAGCAATTGGCGGCTTCGGATATGTGGTAGGAGTGAGTTAAACTTTAGTTTATTTCAAAGCTTCAAACTCTTTCTCAAGCTTGAACAACTCCCCCCCCCCCCACACCACTCATGAGAGGGGCGGGGCTCTATCTGTAAACTTATCGGTGCAATTACTATTGGAATATGAATTACTTTGATCGAACGATATTTGATGAATAATTAAGTATCTTAATGATGTCAAAATTGAGTGATATTTGGCTCGTTGGATCTGTTTTGTCAAAACGCTCAAATTGATTATAGACTTGTCAGAATCGGTACTCGTTTGACCTTCTAAATATGTCCAAAAAAACTTTTAATAGTTGTTTAATGACTTGATCTAGGTTTGATTTAATTTGAATTTGACCAATGTTTGTAACATTGGGTTTTTTTTTATCGAGTCGGTCAATTTGACTATAAGTTTATTGAAACCGGACTTCTATATGACTTTTTATTGAGATTTGAATATTTCTTGCTAAAAAAGTTACCTCGAGATCCGTATCATGCCTTGATATTTGTGTCAGATGGAATTTTATTGATGGCGTATCACTTATATTTAATCTAAAACTCAAAGGCTTTAGTGAATGCACAAATTGAATATTTTATGTGAAAAATATATTTGGTTCTCCTCTAACATCATGTCCCTCTCTAATTGCCCTTCAAATCTGAGTTAGGTAGCTAGGATTTGACTGAATAGTTATCTCTCTCTCACTCTCTCTCTCTCTCTCTCTCTCTTTGTATATATATATATAAAAGGAATGGTCTAAGGCTATTAGATGAATCATGGTCATTCCTAGGGTGCTAAATATTCAAGTACAAACGGGAAAATTAGAACCTGTGACCTCAGGAAACTTACGACTTTTAGAGAGACTGCTCTACCAACAGGCCACAGTACGCGCACTATCGATCTATCTATCCATCTATCTATATCTGTGTGTGTCTATATATATATATATATNGGATTTCGAAAAATAAGAATTTATCGATGTAAATTTTTGAAAAAAAATAAGATAATAAGGATAATGATAATTGCATACAAACCACCTCAAAAATTAATGATCCAAGTGATTTTTTGAGCTGCGGAGACTAGGGGTGTAAACGAACCGAACACGAATGAATAGGGCTTGTGTTCGTGTTCGGTTCGTTTGAAATTTAGCTTGTTTGAAATAAGCTCGTGTTTGAAATTGTTCGTGANGCAAACCACCTCAAAAAAGATGAACCAAGAGATTTTTTGAGCTGCGGAGACGATGCATTTACCGACCTTCAATTTTGACATTCTGAGTGAGAATTTAAAAAATGAATGAGGATGGTTGTTTTGTAAATAGCAAGTTTAAGGAGGACTTACATATCACTCAATTCTTGAGATATGAAAATATATATTTCATTTTAAGAATTTTAAAATTGTGATATTTTTGTGTTATGAAAATTTTGGGTGGTATAAATATAAGAAAATATGAGATTAGGTAGGGCTGCCAAAAAAGCTCGTTGTTCGTGAACAGTTCGCGTTCGGTTCGTCAATGAGTTCGTGTTCGATTCGTTCGATAAGTAAATGAGACGAACGTGAACAATTTTTTTTCGTTCAGTTAGTTAAACGAACCAAACACGAACAGTGATGCATTTGTTCGTGTTCGAATCGTGATTGTTCGAACTATAAAATAATATAAAATAATTATATATAAATAAATTTATGATATTTAAAAAAATTAAATTTTATAAATTATAATATATAATAAANATTTAGGTTGTTATAATCAAGGAATTTATCATAATGGCTAAATATATAAACTAATTAACTTATAAACCAATATCACTGCCATATAAACCATGCAAATTATTGTTACTCTTATAATTTAGAATAATTGCTTGTAGACATACTCAATTAATATTGGACCATTTTACATACAATGGCAAAAGAAACCTATAAAAAGCAGCACCAACCTACAAATATAGTTAATCAATATTTACTCTAATAATTTGGAAAAGACTTCTTAGTTGTGCAAGCTTTGGCGAATCGTACTTCTTCTCATGAAGTTTTCAGATTCATGGCTTTTGTGAAATCACATGCAATGTTATAAAAAGATGCACCATACATGACACTC